>CAJNYU010003513.1:0-84987 GCA_905331475.1 Rotaria socialis
CGAAGATTTCATACATTTCATGATCGAATATCTTCACATACTGCTTCAACATGATTTTATTTTAATTCTTCAATATAAATATAACCATGATCATTTTCTTTTACAACAACTGACTTGATTTGAAATGCCTTTTTTTAAGGAAAATAAAATAAAATAAATAATTCTTTGCAATTTGTTACTTTTTCATTATTTTCTAAAGCAAGATTTCAAAGATTTGGTGATTTAACATTAGTTGATAAACTTTGTTAATTTATTTAATCGGGGATTTTATCTTCTTCTTCATGTTCATCATATTCACGACGTCCTTCTCTTGGATCATAAAATTCTTTTAAATATTTTTTCATTTCAATTGCATCCAGAGCTCATTTTCATATATAGCGTGTGTGAAATGTTGTTTGATATTAGATGAAACCTTTCGTCTATTCTAAAGCTATAGCTCATGAATAAAATGTATATTTCTTTAATCTTATTAGAGTAAAAGAAAGAATCAAGTCTTTAGTAACACCAAGGATAAATAAAACTTGACTCAGCTCAAAAAGATTTCTTTTGAACCATTCATAAGTATCTTGAAAACGATGCATAGAAACTGAATCTTTTGTTTTTTTTTCCTCTAGTTTAAAGTCATCTTATATCATTCATGTATGAACATATATTCTCGGCATTCTTTTTTTTTATTCTGATCATATTGCGACATATGTCCATCATAAGATACAACTAAATGAATCTAACAAATGTGTATTCTATTTTTATTGAGAGAAACTAAAGTAGCATTGGTATTTTCTAGATAATGAAGTAAAATGAATGATAATCTCGAAGATAAAAAGAAAACACACTCTAAACTAAAATGTGTCGCATATATGTGTCCCAGGCTGTGTGTCGACTATCGATTCACTCTTTTGCTTTGCGTTAAAGGCCCTATATAGAGAACTCGATTGAACATGCGAAAGTTATATATTTTCATTTAAATTATTTCCTCGGAACGAACAATCCGATAGCTGGATTCAACCGGATTCGATCGACTCCTGAAATTCCTATCGAATTCAGTTGTTGGATTTAGTCGAATGTTCACCGGATTCCAACACTAGAGATCCGTTAGTAGTTCCTCAACCTGGAATCCCATGGGACTTTGTCGGCAAGTCGAGTTTTATTAGATCCGATTGGATTCATTCACCTGGGTTCTCGATTAATAATTAGCCGAGAGAACGCCCACCTTGGTCATTGATCGAGGTGGGACTACCCGAAAATGACCTGGTAAAAACCGGACCGATTCGAGAGCGGACACATTTCAAGATCTGACCTGCTTGAGTTTTCAGAAATTAAACTGTTCAAATAGACCAAAGTAGAAAAAATTCTGGCTAGTGAGTTTAAAAAAAACGATTTCAGAATATGTCGCATGTGTCGTATGTTGTGTCACAAATCACGACACATGCGACACATTTTAACTTAGTGTGAACCGCAGTTAATGTTTAGTCTCTTTCATATAAATTCACTAAGCTCTTGCTTATGAGTAACTGTTTTGAAGATGGTAAATTCGATATACTTGATAGACTCCCATTTGAACATGAATTATTCATATTCAATTCTTAACCACAAGAACATACGCAACATCTTACGTTATAGGAATGCACACATTGACTATGTCACATAGTTTCTTTCTGACTGAAACATTCGGTTACTTTGATTGACAATTCTTAAAATTGAATCAACTAGTTTTTTTTAACTGTAATCGTCTTAAATATCTCGAATGTTGAAAATAAAACTTTTTGCTCCATTAACTTTTAGAAAGACAATCAACGACAACTGTAGAGTTTGCTCTATATTAACAAAATCGGTATTCTATGGACTGCTGGACTTAACTTGAGTTTACTTCCTACTACCACTATACTACCCTGGCCAGCTTAGCATCTATCTCTTCGTTTTACTCTGTAAGTCATAAACCAGTAGGTCATTTATGACTTGAAAAGAAAATCTGATTGATTCATACATATGATGGAGACAAAAGTTGAGCGACATCTTTGAATACTCACATTGAGCCTCTGATATTATTGAAAACAATGGAAGATATGAGATGGCGTATGCATTCAATTGCATGGGATCATTTTTTTCGAGTGAATGATTTTGTTCAATTAGAAAACTCAATAGCTCTCACCATTTTTCTATTTTGCAATACTCTCAATTTCAAGGTTCACATGAATGATTTTTAGATATGACTGAAGATAATATTCAATTACCAGATTATCTTTGTTTTAAACCATCCAAAGTTAAAATTGGACAGAATGGTATGCCTAAAAAATTCTATTGAAAGAAGATAGTTGCATTTTTCTTTAGGTCTATTTGCTACACGAACTTTAAAACCTAATGAACCCTTAGGAGTGTATCGTGGAAAAATTCGTCGTATTTTACCTCAAACAGCTGATGAAGAATATGTTTGGGCTGTAAGTTTAGTTTTATTGTTCGACATGTTTTCATTATTTTCTTCTAGATTTTAAGTTCTCGTGGTGTCACCGTGTTTTATATAGATGCAAGTAATCCCAATGATGGAAATTTTCTTCGTTTTATACGATGGACACATGATAAATCACAACAAAATATTGTTTGTATGCAACAAAATCAACAGATTCATTATTTTTCATTACGAGTAAATTGAATAAATACTTTGTTTTTTTTTATACACAAATGATTTTTTTTTCTCCAGACAATCCATCCCGATGAAGAATTATTAACATTTATTGAACAACAAAAATCAAAAAAGAAAGGTATTTGAATAGTAAAATAAAGATAAAATATCTTTTTTTCCTGAATTAGATAAAAGAGAAAATGGTCGAACACGTCGTGAAACTCGACAACAACAATCAACTGAACATCAAGATAATCCTGCAATAAAAATTTTCGAACAAGATCCTGGCAATGAATTTATCGATGATGATAATGTACATTTAGTTATGAATAATCGTTCATTAGAATTTGAATTACAAATAACAAAAAAATTTCTCTCCGAAACATTTATTAGCGATGGAGTTAAACAGACATGTCTCAAATGTGATATTTGCCATCAAAGTAATATACTTTTATTTTCTTCTCTGGTTCTAATCTCTGTTTTTTTATTTCATAATAATAGTTTTCATGTCAAATGTTGCATTTAAAGTAAGCTAATCTTTTTTTTTCGAAAATCAGATTTTCACTGTTTCTGTCTCTAGTTTCATTATCATACATATCATATCACACCACAATATTTATCTCCAGCAAATCGTCCACGTACAAAAGTACGTGATAGTTGTAATATATGTCGATACTCTTTTATTGCTAATGATGTAAAAAGTGTCGTTGTCGATTTACTCGAAGGTAAAAAATTCAATTTCAAACTAAATAAAAGAATTGTTTTTTCTTTTGAAGTTGTTGCGGGTGGTGAACGCTTACAAGAAAATCGTTATCTTCGTTTACATATCTATCGTTGCCATTGGTGTGCTCCTATAGATGCACATTATAATACAGCTAAACAATTATCTCAACATGTCCGTTCAAAACATTATCGTTTATTACAAGCACTACTTGCTACACAAGCAAATCGTCTTCAAAATAATTCCAATCAAACTCGTGGAAAACGATCTCGTGATAATGAACAAGATGAAAGTAAAACTTTTTTCTGCAAACAAAGAATCTCTTAATGGATTTTAGTATTTTAGATAATTTTAATTCCAATTTGTCATCATCAACATTACATCAAGAACGCAATCATCGCTCAACAAATTTTCTGCAAACAAATAATAATCATGACTCTTCACATCGTTTACCAATACCTATTGGTTTACCTGATCCTTTAACAGGTAGAAAGATTGTCTATTGAGCTGATTTAAATATTTTTTTTCGCACACATTTAGATCGTGATTGTCAACAATTATTTACTATTGGTGAACAAGTTGCATATAATGTTTCAAATTGTATTGATGGTACACTGGAAGATATACAACAAAATGAAACATTTTGTCGCCAACATATGGATGATGATAGTGAAACTACAAAATTAACATCGATTGAACATTTCCTAACACAATATCCACTTGTACGTGAATTATTAGGACCAAGACGTCGGCATGATACTGTTATACAACATTTATCTGATGATTATTTTGATCATCCGAAAAATCAAAATATTGATATGAGTAAATATTATCAACGACAAAAATCTATACCTGAACGACGTTTTATTATGAATCGATATTTATGTTTATTATGTACGGAACGTTTTTCATCGCCCATTGAACTGATTGAGCATGAGAAAAAAATTCATCAGAAAAAAGTTTCACAATACGATTGGGGATGGAATTCAATTGGATTTCTTCAATCAAATCCGTATGCTTTTATATTAGAATTAGAAAATGAATTAAAACAACAACAAGAACGAACAAAACATGAATCACAAAGTTTTTTAATGAATAATAATAATAGTTTAAGAAACAAAGTAGGTGCACGACGTCGTTCTACATCGTCAAACGATCGATCGCCAATAATTAAACAAGAAGGTAAACTAATTCAAGTCAATATTATCTAGAATAGTTGACGATTTCTTCTAGATATTAAACCACCACCACCACCACCGAGAACTTCTTCAAAGCGTATTAAACGAGAACTTCAACGATCAAATACATGTCCTGTTTTAGACAATAATTCACCGGAAAAAGATGAACCACAATCGGGTCAACGTAAATCGAAACGTTTACGAAAATCAAATATGATTTCTCCACCTCCATCGCCTAAACCTATTCCCGAAAAAGTTACTATAAAAAAAGAACAAATGAGTTCGCTCAAATCTTCAACAACAAAAGATACAACGAATCCAAATCAAATTATTGTTAAAACCGATAAACGTTATTATTGGTGTACAAAATGCTCAAAAGTCTATCTTAATTTAATATCACTCTATACCGAATCTCATTATCGTCAATGTGTTGGAGAAGATCAACATTTTAATGTTATACATGATCCATCATTTTTTAATGATGAAAAAATTCTTCAACAATTACCATCAAATATGAATAATCACAAAACATCATCAGATTCCAATGAAACATTGAATGATACCAATAAAAAAGAGTCCCTATTTTTTTCTAAAACAACAGACGATTCACGTACATATTTTATCAATGGAAAACCAATACGTATGAGTACAATCAATCGACCAATAACAGTTAAAGATCTTCGTCAACAATTTCAACAACAAACATCATTCACAACAAATAATCCTAGCGAAGAATATATCTATCATCAACGACAATCACCATCAAAAGCAACAAAAAGTCGTGCATCACGTTCGAATGAAAATAAAAATTGGTCAAATGAATCTACGGTTAAAGTTATTCCAACGCCACGTTCATTCGATACGTTTGGTATCAGTTCAGATGAAGAGGACGAAGAAAAAGATAGTAGTAAATCAAACATGAAACAAGAAAAACCAGAAATTGAAAAAACACTTGTGAAACGTCGGTATGATTCGGAATATACATCAATCGAACAAGACGATTTGGATACTCAGAAACAATTCACGTCAAAAAAAAGTCAACCTACATCGACTGGACGAGTAAGTATTTCGTAGAACAATGAGAGTCACCACTCATCATATTTATATTGCTGTAGTCTGTTAATGCTACAACTAGCCAATCACGATCATCTGTGCGAAATTCATGGAAACAAACTGATGATGTTGATCAATCGATGGAATGGTTAGAAATGTTTTTGCTTATGAATATAAAACTTGAACATATTTATTTTAGTGCAAAAACTTCATCGACATCAACCAATCGTACTCACATACCAGATGCATTACAAGATTATGATCATGTATGTGAAAAATGTAATATGCCATTCAGTAGTCAAACATCACTTGATGAACATCAAAATGGACAGTAAATATTTTTGTCTTTTTACTATCTTTCTATACTTCTTTTTTTGCATAGATGTTTAGAAATGAATGTTCTTGCATCGTGTGGTTCATGGTTTCGTTGTCCATTATGTTCGTTGACATATTGTGATGCTAATCTCATGTCATTACATATAAATAAGACACATCGTGATGTACTTAAAAATAATCAACGAGCTCATTCTCAACGTCGATCAAATACCAATCGTAATAATCTAACGATGTCAACATCACGATCTGAAAATCATCGTCGTAAATTTTCGTAGAATAAAATTGTAGTCGTGTTCATTTCTGTTTGCTTGTTCTTTGTCAGTTTCATTTCTTCTTCGATTGTTTCTTTTACGTCGTCGAAAATACATAAAAGTCATAAAAAAACTCATACCGTACTCTAGATTTTTATTGTTAAAAAGAAAAGGAAAAATTCTCGTTTATAGTTTAATTTCGTCGAATAATAATATTATGAAGAAAGAAGTTTTGTAGCAACTTCATCGATAACATTCCAAGAAGATTCAATATGCTTTTCTTCTGTTAACGATGAACACACAGCAAAACGTAAAATATATTTCTCTTTCACATTTGCTGATACAAGATAAATACGTTTATCATTATTTAATGCATCAAATAAACTTTTATTCAATTCATTTGAACCATCTTTTAATCGAAAACAGACAAGACCCAATTGTGGAGCAGGAAAAATAATTTCAAAACGTGCATCTTTACTAATTAATGAAATAAAATATTCAGCTAATTGAATATGCTTACGAATATATTTTCGTAATCCGTCTAAACCAAATGATCGAAAAACGAACCTAAAAAATAAAAATGATTTAGAGGAAACAAAATTTTCATCTAACTTACCAAAGTTTAAGTGATCGAAATCGTCGTCCAAGAGGAATTTGCCAATGTCGATAATCGGGTGCCGATGATTGATATTCATGTTGTAAATACAGTGGATCAACATTGAAAGCATCAATAAAATGTTTTCGATCTTTAAGATACATTGCTGAACAGTCAAAATTAACCAACATCCATTTGTGTGGATTGAAATTAAACGATTCAGCATATTCGATACCATTTAGCAAATGTCGATATTCAGGACAAATAAAAGCATTTCCAGCATAGGCTGCATCTATATGCATCCATATATGTTCTTTTTCGCATACACGTCCAACACTCATCAAATCATCAAAAGCACACTAAAATTATCATTAGAAAAAAAAACGAATCTTTCTGTTTTTCTGTTTTCTTCTGAATCTATATTTACTGTTGCAGTTGTACCGAGTGTAGCAACGATAAAGAATGGTATTAATCCCTTTTTTCGGTCTTCAGCAATGGCTGCTTCAAGTTGTTCGCCACGCATAACACAATCTGGACCAGAACTAATTTTACGCATTTGGCAACCAACAATTAGTGCACCTTTATCAACAGATGAATGAGCTTGATCAGAACAATAGACCACCAATTGATCGAGTAAACGACCCAGTGTTAATGTTGAATCTTCAGCTTTTTTCTCTGTAAAAATTCTTGAACGAGCTGCAAGTAATGCAACAATGGTTGCTTCGCTGGCCGTACCTATTTCATCCATGTAAATAAATTATTTTCACTTTTGCCTCTGTAAAAGTTACCTTGAATAATTCCACCACCATTGCCAGTAGAAAGAAAAAATTCTGGTAAATCCATTGCTTTTGCTAGCCAATCCATAACAATACCTTCGAGTTCTGTACACGCTGGTGATGCAATCCATGAAAATCCAATACAAGCAATACCACCGGATAGAATATCCGCACAAATAGCTGGGTAGGATGCAGCCGTTGGAAAATAAGCATGAAACCTTGGACTATGCCAATGCGTAACACCTACCATGATGGTTGATTCAAGATCATCAACAATCGATTGAAATGGTTCAGGTTGTTCAGGTGCTTCAGTAGGTAATAATTGGCGTAAATAGCCTGGCTTTACATTTGGAACAACAGGACGAGCTTCTAGCGAACGCCAATAGTCAGCAACAAATCCAAGCATCATTGCTCCACACGATACAAGAGCATCAGAATCCATTTTCTTTTTTGTCTACAACAAAATAAAAAGCTTTCAGATGTGACTTTTTTTATTTTATCAGAAAAAAAGAAATACGAATACCATTCCTTGATCGAACACAGAGAACAGCTAGGAAGAAAAAAAAATGCGAGGAAGGAAATGACTCCTACTATTGTCGCCGTTATATAGTGATTGATGAATAACAGTTATTTCTCTTTATGTTTTCTTCTATTGAACTCAATGTCAAATAATATTCATATGCAATCATGAGACGTCAAATCGGACGTCTCATTTAAAAGTCTAATAGATCGTACAGCAAGATCATTCAGTATGCAAACGTTTTCTGATGAAATTTTTCTTCGAGGGTTTCTTTCTAATTTAGTACTAATTAGCGCGCATGCGTAAAATTATATATGTTATCTTTGTATCATATTATTATTTTTTTTTTATTAGTTATAAATAATATTTTTAGTCTTTTAAATGTATTTACACGATCCGAATCAAGTCAATTTAAAGAAAAATGTGGCCATAGTGTTCTATTAAATAATAATTATTGGGTATTACAACAAACACGCCATGCACTAGAAGCTATCTATAAAAACGAACTAACATTTGCTGCTTTACCTTGGAATCGAATTTCAATGTCTATTCAACAAGTATACAATGCTTGTTTAATCGACGACATAAAATATTCTAGAGAACGAATGCACGTACGCAAAGCAACATTAAAAGCAGGTACCTTACTTGCTAAAAAAGTCAAAGATATCAGTTACCCACCACGCTGATAAACTTTAGCATGAGTTGATATCTTTTAAATAACTATTAAACGAAAGAGTACTTTAGTACAAAAAGGAAAAGATAATATAGTTACTCAGTTTTTATTCCATATATATATATATTAGATAAAAAATAATCATTGATATGTAGCTGGGAAGAAAAAAACGAGCTATTTTTTCTCATTGTTAGTCATCTTAAACAAGCTAGTAGATAGATAAGGATTATGAATGGCAAATATATTTTATTTTTATTATCAAATATTATTAAACTAAAAAAAGCTAAATAATGCAATAGTATATAAAATACTACTAATTGTTAACAATGAAGTTTGTTTTATTATTCTTTCTCCATGATTGCTTTCATCTGGGTCATGTGTTCTTTTACAAGCTAATCCTTTTGTATAACATTGTTCAAATTCACGAACAACACGTTTATCGTTGTCAACAAGTTGTCGCCGTTCTCGACTCATTCTAATATGCATTTGATTTACATGCAATGCTTGTGTAGCATTTACTGACGCAATAGCTAAACAGTCAAATAAGCATTCATCCGGAAATTCATTGTTGTTCGATGAACAAATGCGTTCACATTCGTTGGGCAATTGTGATTCTTCTAAAGATATATGGCGACGTTGACGTGTTGTGCCAACTATAGTTTTCCGTTGACTTTGTGCAAAACGTTCTTTTAAACGTGCAATGATAGCTTGCCGATCGATAATTTCATTTTGAGGACAACCTGTTATTAAATATCCATCGGAATTATTTAATAACAATTCCGATGAACGAACAACAAAAAAATAAAAATTTGCCCATCGATTAACTATGATTTGTGTCGATGTTGGAACATGAATCAAAGCGATATGACCTTCAGTCGCATGTTTTTCGCTATAATCAATTTTTATTATTGACGATGCTAACGAATCAAAATAGATTAATTCTAATGGCAATTTACCATTGGATACTTTATAATACGAAATTAAACTACCATTGGAATTAAAGAAATCAATTTGTAAAGATGTAATTGCAGTTGCTGTCAGGTCCGGATCGCCGACATACTTGGACACACCAGTTATTTTAAAATGAGGATTTGATAGATACGTGCGATTGTGTAATAATCTGCATGTGATCGGTTTGTTTGTATGAAGTTGAAGAATATGTGGATCACCTAAAACGAGCAATTCAATTCATCATATAGACTCCGTATGATAGTTATGTTGAAATTGGCTAATAGCAGCATGCAAGATATTGTAATTTCCTTTGGCAGCTAATAAATCATCAAGAGAAATTCGCACGATAATTGATCTACGTCTATGCTAGCTTTGTTTCGATGAAAGAAAACAAAAAAAAATAGATGAACAAATATAAATACCATGAATAGATGATGTCGCTCGTTTTGATTGTGCAAATCCTTCTACATTTTGACTTGGTAATTTTTGTTTGACAATTTTCATGATATTTAATGATGTTGATGTTGATTCATTATGCTTATCGGGTACCGCTAATAGTTCTTTGAAAACAAATACTTCTTTGGTTGCTGTTGGACAACTAGTTGGAATTGAATTGTAAATACATCGAAGAAAATCTTCTGACCATTTCGTGATTTCATTCAATGATGTTTTTGTTTGCAATATTGTATGAATGTTTTGTTTAAATATTGTTAAACATTCTTTATGTTTATTTAAAGTTGTTTTTGTTAAACAATTCAATAACGACCGATCAAATTGTTGTGAAAAATGATCTAAAAATATAAATTGAATTTTTTGTCATTGAACACAAAAATCAACAGAAAGTCGCTCAGACATACTTGACAGTTTATCTCCATCACAAAAAGGGATCAAATTTTGTAGATAATGATTATCATCATAGACTTTTTTATCATAATTAAAATATTCCAATGGTAATTGATAACTCTCAATTAAATTTAATATATGTCGATTGAAACCAGCTCTTATTCCATCACAATGCTTTAATTTTGTATCTAAACATCGTTTTATATCTTGGTATATACGACAATGCGCATTGTAAAATTGAACACTATCCATTGAATAATTTAAAAAGCCAGCTGATCCAGAATCAAAACAAATTTCTGGCAATGAATCTCGAACAAAATCAGTCAGTGATGGTGTATGACAATGACTATCGTCTGCTTGAAGAGAGATACTCATTGGTAAAAGCAAGAAAATAATTATCATTGAAAACCACATCGTTTTGAGGTACAGTACTTTGTATTACTGAGACATATTACTGACTCCTACTGATTATATGCGCATGTTTTTTTTTATTCAACCAAATATGGTGTTTTTTTCTTTTTCTCCTTTCGTCATGACGGCAAGAAAAGACAAATAGACAATCGATATAAGACCAAAATAAAGAAGACAACATAGACTTTTTTCTTGCTCTCTCTGTCTCGACATGATATTATTTTCTCTATTATGGTACATGTATGGTATAGAAAGGATTTTTGATTGATGCATTCCAAGAATTAATAACAAAACAGTCGATACGGAAGATTCAAAACCGAATGTTTTCTTCCTCTTTTTTTGTTTTTTAAATATTATTCAACGGAAATATGAGAACTATTTTTAATTTCTATTTTTCTCGACAAATATTACTTAGGTAATCAAGAAAGATAAACAATTTCTTCGTGTCACTTGCAAGCTTAAGGATATAATACATTCGTTTTTGACAACAACAATATTTTTCTGAATTGATATTCTATTATGAAATTGCTGTGTATTTAATCTGAAGAGATCAACAAAACAGTGCAATGAAGCAGCAGAATAAGAAACCCATAAAAACAAACTATTACATCCAAATTCTAGGAATAGTCAAGCTATTAGTCTTTGAAAGGATTGACAAATTGAAGCTGTCTTTTACTAATGTTTGATGGTATCGAGTATGGTGTAATCTGGATTCTGGGTAGAAAGTACACAGCGGTATAATATCGACCCATAGCGAGTATAATTATCCAGAAAAGATTATGTCGAAATACCGAATACGTATTCGAACTTTATTACTGGTAACATTTAGCTTGTTATGATTGGCTTAGCCATAGGTACAAGAAGTAATCAAATGTTATACTACGTATTGGCATGATTACAGCCTAGTGGAATCAAAACATGCATCTATAAGCTATTCAGAGAGCCATTGGTAATGAACTAGTTTTAGTTATAGAGATATTTTCATTTGATTGCCTTGCCAAAATGATGTACTTCATCGATAGAATAACGCACGTGAAAAAATTTACACATTAATACATGCAAATTTGATCACTCTTTACTATCTTCGAAAAACACGACACTATTCACCCAATGAAATTAATTGAACGCTTATCTAATTTTTTGTCCTTATTTCATAATATGATTAGCCTTGATTAATTAATATATTCATAGGAAATTAGTTAAAATACTTGTCACATATTTCTCGTCTTTAACGTTTTGTTTTTTGACACTGATTTCTTTGGCATATGATAGAATCGATGTAATCTTTTAATTAAATTTCTAAATGTGTCGCCCAGGTGCTTTTAAATCATGAGATTGTCTTTCTTTCCGCCAATGATTAAATATTGCCGATACAGTTCAAGAAAATTGAAAACTTTTATGATTTATGATGGATATCTAACTTGAATATAGTGTGACATATGTTATTAACTTTCAAAATATTTGACGAATAGCACATCGGACAGATGCGCAAAAATGAAAAGATTTGTCTTATGAGAGAGAACAAAATTGGATTGAAATTTATTGAAAATGTTATAAATAAAAAGAAAAAAAGATTGAAAAACAGAAAATGATTGCATGGGAATATTAAAACAAAACGTACAAACGTCGAATTCTAAGGAGCAAAAAAAACTAAGAAGAATAAGAGATATATTATTGTAAAAAGAAGAACAAATTTTATAAGAATAAAAAGAGAAAGAACGCTTTCTTTTTATTTCTATTTTTATTTAAAACCAATGAAGTAGGTAGAAATAGTAGCTGAAATATTAAAAACGAACAATAAAAAAAAGAGAAATAAAACAATAAATAAGGTTAAACGCGTGCCTTATTTTTTTTTTGCCTTCTTAGAGCAATATATTTGTCTCTACATTGACGGAACAAACAATAGAACATTAAATATCCTCGACTTCCATTCTCGCGGTCAATTGAATGATGACTATTGTATTTAGTCATCATATGAACGGGTTGGTTGTCTACAATTGAAAGAAAAAAAATTATTCAATAAGTTTGATAGATATTAAATCTGCGATGGCAGGTGTAAAATGCATTTTATTTTATTTACCGACTTTCGATGAGTATTATCATATATTGAATGACGTGAAATAGATGGCGAATTAGAATAGATAGATTCAGATGATGAACTACTGCTACTATGACTTTGTCGACTTGATGAACAATATCGATTATTATTATTATTATTATTGGTATTTAGTTGTTGATGATTCAAACGTGGTTGATTACTATTATTATCTTCTGGAATATATTTTACTTTCATTGGAGTTGCTGATGATTTACCACGAGTTACATAAAAACGTTCAAATGCATCAAGAATTTTTTCTGCTGAACGACTTTGTTCTAGTTGTTGGCGACGTTCATCATTATCAACATCATCATCATCATCATCATCATCATCATCTTCTTCTTCTTCTTCTTCTTCATCATCATCATCATCAGCGTCAGCATCATCATTGTCATCGTTACCAAATAATTCATTGTTATTTGATTGATTATAATTTTGATTGGCCATATTACGTTGATTAGGATTAATAATTTGTTGTTGTTGTTGATATGGATCGCCTTGGTAAACAACATTACCAGTACCTGGTGGTAAACGTGGTCTTGGACCTAGATTTTGTTGTCCTTGTGGTGGTAGAACGCCTGGCTGATAAATGTATTGTTGTTGCTGATTGGGTAATTGTGATCGTCCTATTTGTGGTGCAGGCGGAGGTGGTGGAGGTCCACTTACATGCTGTTGAGCTGAACCACCAACAAATCCTTGACGATTATTAAGATGAGCTACAGCTGCATGTGCTAATTGTGCAGCAGTTTCTTCACGCGTAGGTTTTGCTGGTAAAGATTTTATTTCGGTTTCAGTAGTTGTTCGATTAGTATGTAATTGTGAGCTTCAAGCGAAAAAAAAAAGTATTTTTTTTAAGTCAAGAATTTATTTCGAAATACTTACACTTCACGTGTATCATTTGTTCGTTGATCTTGACCTATTATATTTTCTGTTGAATGCATGATTCCGGTTGAATCTTGTTCAACGTTTTGTTGTTCATGGTGTGAACTATGATTACTACTTGTACGATTTCGATGTTTTTTCGATGGTGTATCACGAATTGCTTCGCCTGTTGCATTATTCAATTCAACAATGACTGGTGTTTGTCTTGGTGAGCCAGTAGTATCACGTTTTGATCGTCGATGAGAACGACTTTCTTCATCTTTTTCTCCTCCGGCTTCTTTTTTATTTAATTTCGCCTTATGAAGTTTTCGTTGTAGTTTTTGTAGTTCACCTTCTAATGAACGAATACGATGTAGTAAATGTTGAACTTCTCGTTCATTGGATCCACTAGCAGCACCTTGGCTTGACCATGGTTGTAAAGCAGTATAGGGTCCAGAACCAGGATTAGAACCATAATAATTGGGTTGAATAGCTGGAGGGCCATATGATGGATATGGATTAAACGGTGGACGAACACCACCGAATGGTTGTTGAGGATAGCCTGGTGTTGGACCAAATGGATACGATTGTTGTTGTTGATGTTGTTGTACTGGTGGTGGAGCTTGATTTTTATGATCATCTTCATGAGGAAATAATTGTTGTTTAACTTCAGGTGGTAAACGTGTTGAACGTTTTGCTTGTTTACGAGAAATATCACCACGTCGAATCGATTCTTCATAAGCTTGTGTATAACCAGCATAGAGCGGTTGACGATGTACCTACAGATTTAAAATGATGTTTTTTTTTAATCTCTTTTCCTTATCACAATATTATATAATTAAATTAATGATTCACCTTCAATTGTGGAGGTAATTCATTATGATATTCTCCAAAGTGCGTTGGCTGTTGAGAATATTGTTGTGGTTGATAGGGTTGTTGAAAAAGATTGTTTGGATTATTGTCAAGAGTAGTACCCTCTGGTAATTGTGCTGCATTATAATTATCGTGATGATCACGACGATGATGTTTCTTCTTTTTTGAACTTGATTTTTGTTTTACATTTTCGACATTTGCTTGTGCTTCTTCTGATCTAGCTACTCCTCCTTGTATGACATCGTCATTGGTGCTTTCAACTGTTTGATGCTCATGGTCACTAGTTCCTTCTTGGGTCGGATGGTTGAGTGGAGCAGGTGATTGAGTGCGACTACGAACTTGTTTTTCTTCTGCTTGTTCGCGATGTTCTTCTCCGTGATCAGAATATAAAGCTTGTTCAGCAGCACCGATCGGTGATACACTTCGTCGTTTATGATGTTTTTTACCTAGGATATTCAATTAAAAAGATCACTTTTCTTTCTTTAATAAAATCATACTTTTAGATCCATGACTACTACGTTGTTCGTAATGTTGAGATGGAGCTGGTGGTGGATGCTGACTATGTTTATGACGTCGAGATGATGATGAAGGTGGTGGCCCTGGTGTATAAGGACCTGTTGGTGGTGGATAGGGTCTACCAGCTGCTGGTAATGATTGACCACGTATTGATGCTGCTTGTTGATAATCCTGTTGTATTTGTTGAAAATTCGGCACCATTTGTGGAGTAAATCCAGTAACACCACCATACTGTGAACGATAGAGTGATCCCGGTAGTTGTTGGCCTGGAAATGGAAAGGCTATATTAGCTTGATTGAATGCGCCTGGTGGAAACATTGTATTAATAGAAAAGCAAAACCTCAAAAATTTTTAATCTAAAAAATAGACAATGTAATTTAACCTCGCTGAATCAATTAAAAGATAGTATCAGACCAAAAGAAGTTACCAAAAACCAGATACAATAATACCTTAGGCCATAAAAATAAATAGTGTTGCATGGTTACATTTTTGTAACTCTCTTGTTTTACTTCACGCAAATTTTCTATTTTATAAATTGAAAAAGATGCTTCTCTCTAATGAACGCATGAATATCTTTTCGCGGTATTCTATGGTTATCGCTCTATATTGATTGCAAAAGAAATACACCTCTTTATAAATGTATCTTCTCTGATTGAAACCTTGAATACTGTCACAAAAAAATGAACATGCTAAGTTGTTTGTCTTCAACATTTGCACGTACTTATCAAATATTTTTACTTACTTGTTCGCACATATAACTCCCTTCTTCTTCTTCTTCTTCTTCTTCTTCTTCTTTTATTTTGTTGGTTAAATTTCTTACTATATTCATAGTGTACTTTATTTTGTTACTGATCGAAAGATATATCTAAGAAAAATTTCACTACATTTAGGACGAGAAAAGACGAATAAGAAATAGAGGAAGAAAAAAAGCCTTAACCTATCATCAATTCTTCATTTTTTTTAAATAAACGGGAAATTCATTGTATGTTATACTAGATTGAAAAAGAAGACATAGATTGTCGACTATGTGCATTCGTCGTTGTACATTTAATTATTCAAAAAAAAACTAAGGGTATTTTTTTCTTCATCAGCTCTCTCTCTCTCTCTCTCTCTCTCTCTCATCTTCAACTCCCTATTTATATATATATATTCGCTCTATATACTAAATGAGCAACTGAAGGATGCTAGTATACGAACGATGATATGAGAGATGGTTATCTATCATCACCATCAATTGTTTTTACTCTTTTTCTTTAGATACATAACCTAAAATGCACCCAAAAGAAAAACTCGAAAAAGAAAAAAAATGAGCATTTTCATCAATTGCAACAGTTTTGTTTTCCTATTTGAATCTTGATGAAAATTATATCCAAAAAACAAAACACAATCTCAGATAAAAAATCATAACATATGGCTATTACCGAGAGAAGACATTTCTATATATTGAGGGTCACGCTGTATTAATGTTCAATTTGATGAATGGTTGATCGTTATACGTTGTTGTCTACACCTTATTATTTTCTCCATATTGATAGTTTGAGTCTCTTCGTTTTTTCTTCTCGTCGTCTTCATTTGTTGTATACCATCGAAATAGCTACGGTTGAGCGATCACATATACTTGCTCGGTGAACATTCGATAGTTGCGGTCAGGTCCTAATTCAAGTTGAAAAATTAAAAGAAGGAGGAGACAATATTAAAAGAAATGAACAACGAGCTTTCTCATCGTTTTCTTTCTTTTTTTTTGTTTCTTTCTATGTTTGATATTGATAACGAAAGCACACCTTTCACCTTTCAATGATACAAATAGGTTTCATTGTTTGTTGTTAAATTCTTCAATTACTGATCAATAAAATGAAAAAAACTAAATAACTGAATATATATCACGTTGAAACTTGTGAAAATAAATACATTATGAATACATCAAGATCGTGTACAATTCTAATTAAATAGTCAAGTCAATAGGTGAAAACCCATCGCTAATAGGAAAGGTCAAGATAGTATCTATAATTGCATGATGAAAAAATTTAGTAGCCGACAGACGTTATGCGTGATTGTCTTGACAAAATGAAATTGACAAGTGGAAGTAGATCGAAAGTCTTGCCGACGTTTTCTAATACAAAAATATACCTTTATCGGTATGATATCAAAAACATTTTTCTCCTATTGTGTCGTTATTGATGTTTATCATCAAGAGTTTTTTTTAATGATTTTCAAGGAAATGATTGTTATTATAATATAGCATACAAATTACGTTTATTAAATAATAATAAAAAAAAGAATGGAAACAGAACTATATGTATATATTTATTGGTCAGTAATCATTGCGTGTAATCGAGCTGATTTATAGTCCGTACGTAATTGAACAAATGATTCAATTATATCGCGTGTTAATGATGCCTAATAGAATGGAAGAAAAAAAAGGTCATTTAGTTCTTGGATTTTTGGAAGAAAGATTTCAACATACCAAATGTCCTTCTGTTACAACTTGACGAAGATTATCAGGTACAACAACAAGTAAATTAACAAGTGCGTGTAGAATAGAAAATAATTGTTCAACAGTTGAACTACGAAATTTTTTCGAACATTTTTTATATTCACTTATATCCTGTAACATCATTAAACCGCCTAAATATAAAATTGCAAACAAAAAGAAAAATAATTAAATTA
The DNA here is from genome assembly GCA_905331475.1 of Rotaria socialis. NCBI lineage: Eukaryota > Metazoa > Rotifera > Eurotatoria > Philodinida > Philodinidae > Rotaria > Rotaria socialis. Next base: position 17,941 of record CAJNYU010003513.1, read on the forward strand.
ATTTTCATACAAACCTGATATGTTGTATTCAAATTTAAAAACATGATCTGTTACTAATCGATGAAAACGAAGACCAAAATCATTTAGAATACTTGTTAAATTTTTTCCATCGGCTGTTTGTTCAAGACGCGCAATTTGATTTTCAATTGAACGTACTACTCGTCTGCATATCTATGTGAAAGATGAAATAAGATTCTTGAAAATAGATAGTCCACTAAACATACAACTGAACATTCAGTGATAAAAAGATCACTTTCTGGTTTAAAATCTGATCGTTTTTGTTCATTAAGAATATTACGAACATAACCAATTATGCATGATAAAGCCCTTCAAAATAGAAAGAGAAGAAAAAAACAAATGATTGTCACCGAAAAAGATAAAAACTTTATTTACTTATCAACACCAATGTTAATCAATTCTTCTAATTGACCAAAAGTTTTTTCTTTTGCTTGTAAAAGTAATGTTTGTTGTTGAGTTCCTCTGAAGAAAAACAAAAATAAATCCTGAGGTTTATCATTAAAATACATTACAATAATAATGGAGCAATTTCCATAACAAAATAACGTTCGATTAATTGTATGCTATTATTTGTATGAAGTATAGCATGAAAAAAACGTATATCTGGTTCTTGTTTCGGTTCAGGGCCAGGTATAGCTTGTAAACTATATTGTAATTCAGTTTCAATATGTTGATTGCCTAATGTGTTAAGTAATCGTAGGAAACATTTAAGAGTGTTTTCCGACGCTTCGGATCCTTCCGATAACTAAATGAATGGCATTCGTGTAGTTTTTATTTCGAAGAGATGATCTCTAGAATTGTTTTCTTCTACAAACCGTTGTTATCCGACTCAATGCTGTTTTACAATCATTTAATAGAGCAGCCGCTAGATCCGGCGAAAAACGAGATTCATCCGCTTGATCAGTTGTATTTAATAAACGTTGTTGAATTAAATCAGTTATACTAAATAAAATGAATTGTTTTTATTTTGATGACCATCAACAAGGATCTGTTCGCACGAACAATTTCGACGTGAATTACTATTATTTACCTTAATCCAGTTGGTTTAATTCTTCGTTGGCCGCCCGATGATTCGATACGTTCAAGATGCATTTGAAATTTTTCTTCCAAACAGTTAATTTCGTATCTAATATTCAGAGAATAATAATAATAATAGAATTTTAAATGGAAAATTATTCATCAACATACTTGCTATAAGATTTCAAATAGCTTTTAAAAACATGTTGATTCAGTTTATGTAAGAATGCAGGATCGTCACTAATTTTTTGTGTTTGTAATTCGTTGGATAATTTTGTTGCTCTTTAATTTTTCATAAAGATAATTCAACACAAAATCTGCTAATTTATGTTGACTTACTTTTTATTTAAAGTAAATAAAGTTTGAAGATATTTTTCCATTTTATCTAAATCTGAACTACGTTCATATGCATCAAGTTGATCGCGAACATAAGGCTATGGAAAACGAAATCGATCAAATTATTTTCCATATATTAATACAATCGAGAAAAAAAACACGTACCGCTAATTTTTCAGTATAAACTGTAATAATCAATCGTTCTATTACTTTTTCGGGTTGATCAAATAATTCATTAATTAATTCAGAAACTTTAGTAAATAATTGTGGAATAGAACTAAATATATCAATATTTGGATTATCAAAATAACCCTAAACAAGAAAAAAATATTTAATTTTTATTGAAATAAACACATTTTAAATTATGATTTAGATAATATTATCCTATCTCAGTCATGCCGATAAAAGTGAGCCAGTAGCTGGTCGTTCAGGGAATAACAAAATGATAAATAAACATTATTCTAGTACATATTATCACTGAATATGATATTCACAAGGGAAATTTGATCTAAATCAGTGGAAAACAAGCTTCTATATGTACATACTTTTAAACAGTCAGTAATAAAATTTTGAATGCAATCATTATGACCCTAAATAATGAGAGAAAGACATGGATGACAAAAATATTATTTCTTTTTTGAGGTTAAAATTTACTTTAAATTTTGATAATAATTTAATATATTTTTTCATCGCTTTTTTATCATTGCGAACTTGTGCACGAGAAAATTCTAATAGCAATTCTTCTTCAATAGCTGAATAACGTTCTTTGACTTTAGCTTTTGCATCGATAAATCTTATTGAATAAAATGAAAATGTCTCTTTTGATTTATTTGACAACTGTACTTTTACTTTGGTTCATCGGGTAATTCTTGTAAAACATTATATAATTGATGAATGATATGTGCTGCTTGTTCAAGTTTTGAAGCATCTTGAAACATTAAACTAACATCATCATTTGCATCAAGAAAACGTTCGAGATATTTTGCCGTTGTTCTTGCGTCAACTAATTGTTGACGTGGATTACTTTTACTTTCAAGTTGATGACCAATTTGTATGACTTTAGTTGATATAACACTTATACGCATTTCAAGTTCTTGTTGACCGGTATATGTGGACTTGAATAATAAAAAAAAGTAAAGATTAATTTTTGTTTAAAACATCTTCCAAGTAATTTCTACTTGATATAATTCTTCAAGTTGTGCTACACTATCTGCCCATGTATTTCTTTCTTTTTCGCAGACTTCTTCAAGTTTTTTAATATTTTGTTCTGTTTGAACTTGATAATCCTGTATGAAAACAATCGTTATGTTAAATAAATAAAATCTCGATTTATTTATTTTATTTTTGGTTTACTTGTAAAATCGACATGGCATGACGAAATTTACTTTCTAACAGATTTGGATCAAAATTTTCATTGATAACATTTCCATCAGTGGACTTGTAAGCGATATTTTCAATTAAATTATCCACATCAAATGCTGTCTATGATAGAAATAGAAAATTTAGATGAACGAAAAAAGAAAACCTCTTACTGAATCTAAGTTAGCTAAAACCAATTCTTCCATTGATATAAAAAAAAATAATAATGATTTCTAGAAAAAACAAAAAACGAAATGAGAAGATGTCTTGCCTAAACAAAAAAAAACTGTTTCTATGTGGGTTTTTTCTCGTCTTAATAATAAAATTAATATCACGACACACGTCATTCAACTTCATTTATTTCAATACGAATAAGTCCGGATAGATATGCATAGGCACACATGGTTAATAGACCCACAGTAATCACTGCTACTTTATCTCGAAGACGATCTTCACCAGGACTTGTCGATGTCGCAGTTGTTGTTGTAGAATTAGTTGTAACAATATCTCTCGCTAAAATAAAGTTTCCGATATTCGATTAAAACATTCTTTTTTTTTGAACTGAATGACATACGCAAATCACCAAGATATACTGTTAATATTCGATCAACAAAATCACGAAGATTTTTTCTATTTGACGCATAACGTGCAAGAGCACCATTCGATGCTGGACCATGAATTAATGGAGCCAAATAGCCAAAAACTAAGGCATCAATGCTTGTAGGACTTAAAATGAACAAAATATAATTAGCTAATTGCAAATTAGACTTGTAATCTAATCTATTTGTAAAGCTTACAATAACCAATTATAGTACAAAATAAACTTTAATTTGATTGGTGTATTTTTCGTGTTTGTAATCCATACGTATAGGTAGTAAAGAATAATAAATACTCATACTCGTATCGTCATAAACCGTTCCCAAGGCTCAAAAAATGATCGTATCTCCTCGTACTATCTGATTAGTAAAGATACTCAATGAAAAAAAAATGCGACTTTAACTATTAAAACAATATAAATAAGAAGTTACCAAGCACCAAAAAGAAATGATTTATTTCCGAGTACATCAGTTAAATGATCCAAAACGTTTTTGCCTTTATCAAATATCTAAAATAACAGAATATGAAAATTATATAAAAGATAAAATTTTTCATACAGATTTTCGAGTCTGTTCAAAATTATCTTCTCCATAAAGAATGCTAAATTGATTTTTAAGTTTTTCCGTTTTTTGTTTACCATAGAAGAATGCGAGTGGAAAACCACCCAATGCTTTTGCATAGATATTAATGATTGAACTTCGATATGCATCATCAAGCCAAAATGTATCAAGCTATAAAGATTTAAATTTCCTTTTCAAAACATCAATAAAAATCGTAGAACATACCACCGCTGGTATAAATGTTGATTTAACAAGCGCAGTTAATGCAAGTAAATCAGCATTATTGGCATGATATTCTTCATCAATATCGATATGCTAAATTTAGGAACAAAATTGATTAGGAAACATATATAAATATTTGATGGAAAAAATCTACAAACCGATTGTTTACAATGATCAACAATAGCTTCGTAACCAGCTGCTAGATGTATGCTATCATTATCACCGAGTAGCAGTGGTAAACGTTCTGTAATATAATTACAAAATAATAAAATCAATAGTCCATTTCAAAGATTATACCTCTATAAAACATTAATCGCCCAGAGAGTGTTTTAACAGGAACATTCAATCGAGAAAAAGCAAAATGAGCCTGTGTAAAGGAAAAACACTAATTAGATTAACAACAAATAAAGTAAGTCTATTGTTTTACTAGAACACTGAGGCATTCGGGATCGAAAGAAGGTAATACATTGTAGGCTGGCCAAATACATAAAGATGTGAAAGCTAGTTTCTAGAGAATAATTGATTTAATTAAGAAAAATGGATAAATGTAAAACTATACTGGTTCAGTTGCAGACGAAGACGACATTGAATATAAAACAATTAATGATAAGAAAAAGGGTACACAATAATTCTACCGAAATCATTTTTTGACATTCTCGCAACAATTGGTCCACACAACGAGGAAATCAGAAAATAGATTTTTACATAGATGAGTGACCTCTGTTGACCAGCCATGTGCTTTTTGTTTTCAATTATAAATGTAAATAAAAATTGTACAAATCTGAACTAAATGAATGACTGTTTTTCATGTTTGTTTAACATTCTTATTTTGTTGATTCCATTAAAAACTGTTCGTAAAATAATCATAAACATAAAAAGAATTTCACAGATACCTAAAGTAGTTTCTTTCTTGGTGCAAGTACTTTTTTCTCTGTATACTTATCTACAAATGTGTCCCCTTGTCTTGTAAAGATATGTTAAATGTTCTTTTATCTGAGCTGTTGGCCTTAGTCATTTATCATTCGAAGTAATTATTAGATGTACTCTGAACTGCAAGTTAATTTATTTTTTTCTTCAAAAATTTATGTTGATTGGCTATTCGGAATGTTTTTCTGGCCGATATAATCTATCAAAAATATTTATTAGATGCACTGTATGATCAAAGATCAACAACAGCTGATGATAACATGGAAAACGAGAATGAGTAATAATATTAAGATCACGCCATCACTGATGATTTGTTCTCTTGTGTTATCAAGAAACAAATGAGCTTATCAATAAAATTCTTAAGAAAATACTTTCAAATTTTTCAAATTCGCAAAAAACTAGGTGAGCTAACTAACTTTCTTTTAACTCATCATCAAACAATATTGCATCTATAAGCTAATTAGTCATTGTAGATCGAATGCATTAGTTCTTCACATCTTTTCAATATGAACATTCTTTATGGAATTTATTTTTTTGTTATAAATTTAATAAATCTTTCCAAATCAACTACTCCAAATGTTCTAATCTTTCTTGTGGATGATTTGGGATATGGAGATCTAGGATGTTATGGAAATTCAACCATTGATTCGCCACATATTGATTCATTGGCACGTGATGGTGCTAGATATACACAAATGTATTCAGCAGCACCAATATGTACACCATCTCGTGCTGGATTTCTCACTGGACGATATCCAATTCGTTTAGGATTAACATCGAACGACAACCGATTTCGTACATTTAATTCGCCAGGTCAATCGGGTGGTTTACCTCATGATGAGACAACCATAGCTCAAGTTGCACAAGAATTGGGCTATCGAACTGGTTTAGTTGGAAAATGGCATTTAGGCTTGGGACGTGATGGTGAACATTTGCCGACCCGACATGGTTTTCATACGTTCTTTGGCATGCCTGTCACCAATGTACAGACATGTGGAAATAAGAAAGTATATAATTTAATTGGAGGACATGGCGAAATTCTAGATCGTTCATTTTTTTCCTATTGGATTACGTTGACAGGCAAGGTAAATGATCAAGTTCTTTTTGAAAAAATTAGTTTATTTTTTTCCCCTAAGATCTGGCTAACAATAATTGTTGTTGCACTAGTGACATGGTTGTTTGGTTCTCGTAAATTAGCTTTTATTATATTAATTATATGCGCAATTGGTTTCTTTGGTGGCATGTGGTATACACTTAGTTTTACTCTTCTTAGTCGTTCGTCATGTTTATTGTATCGCAATGAAACAATTATTGAACAACCTGTTCATCTAGAGGATTTAACTCTACGGAACACGAACGAAGCCACTCGATTTATGACGGAAACTGTTCAAATTCATAAGAAACCATTTTTTCTCTATATGGCTTATGTTAAAGTACATACTGCCCTATTTACTCTTCCGGAAAATGTTGGACGTAGTCGTCATGGCGCCTATGGTGATAATATTGAGGAACTTGATTGGAGTGTAGGAAAAATTCTTCAAACATTGAAGATTTTAAATATTGAAAATGATACTCTAATTTTCTTTTCTTCTGATAATGGACCTTTTCTTGAACGTGGCATTGAAGCTGGATTTTGTGGTCGTGCTATAGCATCTTCTGGTAAGCTCAGCGAACCATTACGAGGTGCAAAAGGACAAACATGGGAGTGTGGTATTCGTGTTCCTGGTATAGTTCGTTGGCCAGGACATGTCGTGTCTGGTCAGACCATTGAAAGTATATCTTCTTTACTCGATTTCTATCCTTCATTGTTGGAACTATGGAATGTTGAATCGATGCCAGATCGACCTATTGATGGTGTGAGTTTGTGGTCAAATTTGAAATTCATTTCTGACACAAGTCAAGTACGAAAAGAACGCAAAACCCTCTTTCATTACTGTGGCTCAACGATAGCAGCTGTACGTCAGGGCAAATATAAGGCACATTATTGGACACCAAAATGGGATGAAGGTATGCGTGCATGTCCTAGTGTTACCATCTGCCCGTGTCTTGGTACAGAACATTCACCGCCATTATTGTTTGATATTGAAGCTGATCCAGCAGAAGAATCACCATTAGATATTCAAAACTATGCAGAAGTTTTATCTATGATGAATATTGCTATTCGAAAACATCAAGCAACACTTGTTTCAGTACCCAATCAACTAGAAACTTTAGCATTACCATGGTTATTTCCTTGCTGTAATTCACAAGGTTGGACACGTATGATTCGTTTGATAACTAATTCTTGTCAATGCTGATCATTAGTGAAACTTTTGCGATAATTCGTCTCAGATTACTGCAATACAATCTAATGTATTTCTTACACCAAACATCAATGTATACACATGAATTATAATTTTTATTCAAACTATAAACAGAATAAGTGATAGTTTTTAGAGCAGCTCTCTTTAGTACGTTTGAGAAGGGTACTTCGACTTGTGCCCGATACATATTTTACCGGAGAAAAATGGCATATCTATGTAAACAAATTATTTCCACTAGATTGGTTTCTTCGGATCATTTCCAACTGTAGTTTGACAGCAAAATCGCTTTAAATATATCTTACTACCTATTTTACAAGAGTTTTCTTTTATATTTCACACAGAAAAAAAAGATGTGCTTTGCAATGAATCTATTCTAAACTCTATTGATTCATTATCTACCTTAATGATGTTAATCATCGTAATCTGTCTACTACTGAGTACAACTAGGTTTTCCATTGTCAATCGTAATTCTGACAGTTTAAAATAGAATAATTTTCATTGGGTATTATATTTGAGCATTCATTTGAAAGTAGATAAATTTTTGCTTGAAATAATTTTCTCGTTTCTTTTCATTTGAACTTAGGTAACAGGCAAAATTGCACTTGTGCTCTTAGATTATCCTAGATACGGCCATCTCACATAAAACTTTCTTCTTCTTCTTCTTGTTCTTTCCCTTGAGATACAAATCTTAGTATTTACCTAACACGCATTTTATTTCCAGTTCTTCCGTTTATTACTGAAAATATCCTCATCAAAACAAACGGAAGTTATTAATGTTGAACAAGTTATATTTGTCTAACTGTTATACCAATATTTATTGGTACACATTAAAAATTTTGTTTTCTTTTACTTTCTTCAGAAAAAAAGAGCAAATAACTATATGAAGAGCACCACAGAAAACGTAAGAAATTTTTTTTTCCTGTGGAGTACTTTTCGAGCATATAATATGAGTGGCTATCATCATTGAGAGTTTCTCTTTCCTTTTTTTTTATCAAATGTTGATTGTATTTGATTCATCAATAAATTGAGGTACATGACAAGTTACCATGATTATGAAGTTGATTAAATGACAACATAATTCCAATGAGCAGCGACATCAGACGTTGAAATCGTCAAAGAGTATTTTTTTTCTTATATTTTGAATCTATACAAAAGAAAAAAAGTCTAGTCTTAATTTAATCATTGGAATAGTATCGATAAATACTTACAATTTGATTGAATTCTGATGACTTATAAATCTATTTATTTAATTCGTACTTTTTTAAATGAATAATACCTGTCTTATGAAGTTTTTTCTCGTTTAAATATCGATTAAAATCATCGATAGCTGCTGTTGTATTAAGTGATTTTCGAGAACATTTTCTTCTCTTCTTTTGCGATTTTATAGAACAATCACTGATCGTTTCCGAAGTACAATTTTGATTCATATTTTGTGTAGATGTTGCTATACGTTCGAGTGATTGTACACGAGTTGTTCTACTTAATTTGTTTGGTTTACCACAATAATCATTAATATGTTGAATGCCGAATGTTTTATTACACTTTTTTATTTCTTGCCGTGAATTGGGATCACCGGAACGGTAAGCTGCATATTTTACAGCTGGATAAATCCATGTCAACGCAATACGATAGTGTAGAAAAATGTCTATGATAGAAATTTTCATCAATCTTTTTCATATAAAAAGCAGCTTATGAGAAAAAGCATTGATTGAACAGCATACTATAATTTCTATGAAATCCTCGAATAGAAAAACAAAATGAACCTTTGACAATTGTTTGTAAAACCATAGCATCACTAAATTTGATCTTAAAAAAGACGGAGAAAAAAAATATATGTCTTCAACTTCATTTCTCATACTTGATTCTCAAGTTCACAATTCAGTAAATCAAAATCAGTTACAAGCAAATCAAGAGCTAAATATAATTGATCATCAGGCAACAAAAGATCATAGCCAATATCTTGATGAATTTGTTTTAAATCACGTAATCGATTAATATTACATTTAAATATATCTATTGATCGACGAGCGACTGGCAAATTAATCATTTTACCATCAGGAAAATGAATTCGTGTCAAACGCATATCAACAAATGTTCGTTTGGCTAATATGAATATAAAAACCCACAGCCTTGAACGATAAATACATAGATATAGATGATTTCTATACATACTTAATGCACATAGGAGACGCATTTTTTGAACAAAATTATCAAATTCAGTATCGAGATTGTAATGAAAAGCACAGGCACGTGGTACACAAAAACTACTGAAACGTTGCTAAAAAAGAATGTGTTGATTTAAGAAAAATAAAAACATAATCCTAGTTTTCAACAATAAATCGGCATGAAAAGAAAGCCGGAAATCATCATTTCCTTGGTGTTATTTCATTCTCCAAGTCTACGTCGTAATCACTTTTCCAAGATAAATTGCAATTCTACAATTCGTTAAACCGTAAATTATTCTATTTTGTGTTTTTTAGCATTACGAATTCTCTTCTTTTTTTTTCATTAAAATCATTTTTACCAGCGTATTTATTTGTACCCGTCGTAATGATGATGTTTGAAATGCGTTAATAGCAAAATAAGTTAATTCACTTGAATATTCTAAAAGATTATTTAAAAATTGAGCAAATTGAATTCGTAGCAATTTTGGCACATGCTGAGAAAGTTTCGCTTCACGGTCCATTTTTTTCAAAGTTCTTCTTTCGAAATCAATTGACTCATTATATTGTAGCATTGTAAGTTGCTTGCTTGTACAATGATTATATGTCTATTTGATTAATTCTTTCATGATTCTGTCGATCTATGTTAATGATTAATGATCACGAACGAGAAGAATCATGAACTCAGATGAAAAGTATAATGGAAATTAAAATTTTTGTAATCTATATAATTCAATCAAAATCAATGCATGACAACCAAATATATGCTCAAAGAGAGAGAGAGAGAGAGAAAGAGAAGAATTTCTTCAAATTCAATGGTCTATTTTAATTGATAAGAACTTTGAAAAGAAAAAAAAAACAGATCAAATTCTTCGATTAAGAAAAGAAGTCCTAATATAAATCAAAAGATTTCTAAGCATTCATATCTTTAACTAAATTAAGTATATTATCTAATAAATGTCAATTTTTGCTTCCTTACAAGTCTAATGAATGTCAACGATTGCAAAAAGAAAAAGAAAACTTCTGATTATTCTATTTGAAAGATTAATTAATCGTTTATATTTCATTTTTGTCAAATTAAATTAAGAAAGATTATTTTATTTTTGGTCATATTAGCATAGATCAACATATAATTCGAAGTTATATCATAATGCTTTCTTGTTATATGCATTTGCACGTATTCATCTTGTGACTTCCTATTCGGGTCCATGTACGTTCATCATTCATGTTGAATTACTCGGTTAGAAGTTTGACAGTAGTAGAAACCGGGTAGAAGAAAGAGAAAGCACAATTTTGTTGTCAGAATTCCGAAAAATATAACGACAGGGGGAGGGAAGGAGATCGACTATGTGAACATATCTGACTTTCATGCTTCCTTTCTCTCTTCGATGGTTGAAGTGACGCCTTGTGATTTCTCGTAAACATGCCGATCGCCAACGACATTTTTCCTTCTTTTTTTCTCCTTAGCTTTTTCTTGTCGCATTAACCCGTTCAAGTTTTGTATATCTGCTCTATCTCGCTATCATTTTCCTGTCTTTTTCCTTCTGAATTATCAACAATACGATTCTCTCTCTCTCTCTCTCTCTCTTGCTTTCATTTTCCGTTTAAATGCATTTTTTTCTCTTTTTTCTGTTTCGTCCCATCTATTTGCAATAATTAATTGTATAGCGGGCATTTTTTTATCTTTTTCCGAGCAGTCTGTTTTTCTTGCTATGCTCCTCTTTTTCTTTCACTGTTGATTCGACCAAATTTTTTCCGGTTCTCTCAATGTCGCTGTGAGAGAAGTCGTGCTCTTTGGAATACTTGATAAAGAAATAATAAAAAAAAAAAGGGAAAAACCGAGAGCGTAAGACGATGAGAAAACGCAGAAATAGTTGAGAGCATTGAGTGACACAATAAAGTACATCTTCAATGACGGCTCATCAAAATGAGAATACTGACGAAAGTAAGAACGAAGAGAACAGAAATGTGTCGTGATTGATTATTGTCGAGAACATCCTCTCTTCTCGTTATCATCATCATCATCATGCAGGCTCCATTGTTTTCCTTATTACACAAACAACAACCATCCACTGGCAATCATATTGTCAATCGGCATAATGTCAAATTGTTTATTCGGATTTGTGTCGGTCTCGCTTTGGCACATATTGTTGGCCAACGATTTCGACCGAGTAATGCTGCTCCTAGCGTTACAAAATCCAATTGGAAATATCGACCTCAAAAAGTACAACCGACGGCTCTCGGTGATGGTAAGTTTACATTCATCATGATTATATTCGATTTGTTTGCCAACACCGGAAAATAATACAAAAAGAGAATAGGATATCATTTTCATTTGACAGCCATATGACAAAAAACATGCTGTTTTCTTAAATAACTTCTCATGAGAATTGAGGTTTTATGTTTTTGATTGTAAAAGAAAAGAAATCAAAGGTGACATAAAATTCATTATTTAGATCAAGCCGATGATGAAAAAACTACTACAATTAGCACGTCAACTATTTTGTTAACTACCAACGGCTGGCGACCGGGACAATTGAAAAACTGTACTGAGCCTGGTTAGTATTAAAAGAGATTTATATTTCTCATGCCTATTCTAGAGTAAGCCTTCAGGCAAAACATTTTTCTTTAATTCATGTCAAATCAAATTATAAAAGAAAGTATTATATTGTAATTTAATCTTTACATACTTCTATTTTTGAGAAGATTTTCATGAAAATGCTAAATTATTCAAAAAGAAAATACATTCTTTTGTTATTTTTCTTTACAGCCATCGATGAATTTCCCGAAGACCTTTTTACTCAGTCACAACGACGTCATGTAAGTCAATATCAATGTTCACGTGTATAAATATAGCAATCGATTATAATTATCGTATAGGGAGCGATCATATTTCATTTTATGGCTTGTCTCTATATTTTCATTGCCATAGCAATCGTTGTCGACGATTATTTTATATCTGCATTGGATAAACTTTGTGCGGTATGAATTTAATTAATGTCAATTCGAATATATATATATCGGAATATAATTGTTGTTTTCTCTTTTGTCAGGCATTGGGTCTTGACGAAGATGTTGCAGGCGCAACATTCATGGCTGCTGGTTCGTCTTCACCTGAGCTTTTTACTGCTATTATTGGTAAAGATATATATATATTTTTTTTTAAATAGGATATTAATTTAGAGAACAAAAATATTCCTTTAGGTATTTTTGTGGCTAAAGGCGATGTTGGTGTAGGAACAATTGTCGGCTCAGCTGTATTCAACGTTGTCTGTGTCATTGGTGTATGTGGATTATTCGTTAATGGAGTAAGTTTGAGAATAAATTATATATGAATTAATAATAACTATTTTTTTTTATTTCTTCCGATAGGCAATACGATTGACCTGGTGGTATGTATGTCTAATATGATACGTCACTATACATTACTGAAATTGTTTTGTTTCTTTTAATAAATTGACATATAGGCCATTATGTCGTGATTCTATATACTATGGCTTGTCAATCCTTGTTCTAATCATAGTAAGTAACAATCAACAAATAGAACGTTATAATGATAAATTATGCATATATGTATATAGTGTTTATCCGATGGACGTATAACATTATTCGAATCGATATTTCTTCTATTAATGTATGCAGGATATATATGTATTATGTGGTAAGAACTAACTGAAATGATAGTTTGAAAAATTGATTTATTTCGACTAGTAATAATCAAAAACTGCAAAGATTATTTGTTAATCGTTGGCAAGTTTTTAAAACATATGGTGGACCCGAAGAGCCAATACTGACTTATGCGAATAATCAAAGATCATACGGAATGAATAATACTTATGGTGAGTTTGTTCTTTGATTGTTTTTTTTTCTTTAAAAAAAGCTTTTTTCTTCTTCTGTAATTTAATAGAACGATTCGCTGATGATGATGGCCGGACCTCTAATAACAATCCAACGATGGAGCAAAATAATCCTATGCCAATTGATGAAATGATAGCTAGATCATGTTTACCATTTGATTTCGAAACGACAGTACTTAGAATAATGATGTCAAGATATTATCGAAGTCAAACTCGATTTAAAATGGCTGTACGATTCGTCATCAGTGAAGTAAAATAAACGAAAAACATGAGAAGAGAATCTATCTCTTCTTTTTCTAGACACGGTTACAACAAGGACAAGGTGTAACTCGTCCACAGAAGCCAGCAAACGAAAGACGATTCTCATTTTATCAAGGTCGAACACCAAGGTAGTAGAGTTTTTTAAAAAAGAATAATTTCATTAGAGAAAAAAAATAATACTATTATATTTAGTTTGTTAGCAGCTGAAGATAATTATGACGATTGGAAAAATATTCCTAATTGCAGTAATGATCCAATGAACTGTGGAAAATGGGTAATAATTTCACCAATTAAAATTCTCTTCCATTTTACAATTCCTGACTGTCGTAATCCGAGGTGAGTAATTATATCTCAAGTTTTCTTTGCTTCTAACCAATATTATACATACATATCCAATAGATGGTTTAAATGGTATCCATTTACATTTGTCATGGCTATTGTTTGGTTATGTCTATTGACTTATCTAATGGTTTGGATGGTTACAATTATTGGTTTTACATTTGGCATACCGGATAGTGTTATGGGCATAACATTTTTGGCTGCTGGTAGTAGCGTTCCAGATGCAATGAGTAGTGTCTTAGTCGTTCGGCAAGGTAGAAATCGAATATAAATCTAATGATATAGTACAAAACAAAATTTTTCTATCATTAGGTCTTGTCGATATGGGTGTATCAAATACATTTGGTTCGAACGTATTTGATTTACTAGTTGGCCTTGCTCTACCATGGTTTTCTAAAGCATTAGCTAGTGGAGAAGCCGTACATATAAATTCCAATGGATTGATGTACGATTCTGTTCTTCTACTTGGCATTGTTGGCATAACGGTAAGACACAAACCAGATGGAAAAACAAAAACTATATATATATATATATATATTTGATTATCTATTCTAGGTAGTTAGTTTTCACCGTCGAAAATGGTATTTAGATAAAAATTTGGGTATTTTTTTCCTTGCTGTTTATGGAATATTCGTGATTTTCTCATTATTAATTGAACTTAATGTCTTCGGTTTTGTCAACCCACCTATGTGTTAAATAGAGAAATCTTTTATTTTTTTTTGTTTCTTGTCATATCACACTATTTTAGAATAATAAGGTATTTTTTTGTGTGTATTTAATTTTTTCATCCATATCAAATACATATCGTTTTTGCTGTTGTTTTCCTCACATAAAATAAAAAAAATGCTGTTAGGCTGACGAAATGGACCCGAACACGCAAGATAAAAAGGAAAAAAACAGTGCCTCTTCATCTCACAGAGAAATCGCTATACAATCGAGCAGTAAAAATTCCTTGAAATATGAAATAAACTCAAAAGAAGTAAGGTGCGTGAAAGGCAAAATTACAGTGGATTCTGTTTTCTCGTTCATACGTACATGATTTGATAGAGCTTGAACAGCTGATTCCGAATATATACTTTTTATTTCGATTCGACCATTTTTTGGTTTAGAAAATCGTAAAAAACTAGAATGCCTAAAAAGTTCAATTTTTACTATGAAATATTTTTTTCTTTAGAAATTGCAGAATTTAGATATCAGAAATTTTGTGAACTTTTTGAAAGTGCTATATTCGGAATCAGCATGAAAAACTGAATAGAAAAATGTCATTTGATTAGAAATAGAGCTAATAGAACTAAACAAATTCTACCCTATATAAATAGGTTCATCAGGCTAAAAGTATGTATTAGTGAGTATTCTTGTAGACGTATCTAGTTTTTTGTAACAAGAGATAGAAGCAACTGACTTATCTTGTTAGACTCAGTAGATCATGGGCTACAAAAGTTATTATTTTGTTTTTTAAAATTTTGTTCTATTCTCCAGAAAATTCAAGTTTCTTGCTCCACGGTAGTAAAATCAGAGAAAACAGTGAAAAAGGCGTTCGTACTTAGCTTTTTTACTAGCATAGTTCAGTTTTCAAGGTAAATGAATATCATATTCACAATCAGCATGAAAAACTACACCAGGTCATGTCTTTTCTATTAAAAATATTTTCCAATGAAAAACATCCTGTAGTCCCCCTCAGGTCTATTTTGTTGAAAATTTGCCCGTACTCCCCTACAGGGTTGAATTTTCGTAAGAATTTTTTTTTCTAAAGTATACATGCTCAGGTGTAGTTTTTCTCGCTGATTGTGAATATGATATTTATTTATCTTGAAAACTGAACTATGCTAGTAAAAAAGCTAAGTACGAACGCCTTTTTCACTGTTTTCTCTGATTTTACTACCGTGGAGCAAGAAACTTGAATTTTCTGGAGAATAGAACAAAATTTTAAAAAACAAAATAATAACTTTTGTAGCCCATGATCTACTGAGTCTAACAAGATAAGTCAGTTGCTTCTATCTCTTGTTACAAAAAACTAGATAGGTTTACAAGAATACTCACTAATACATACTTTTAGCCTGATGAACCTATTTATATAGGGTAGAATTTTTTTAGTTCTATTAGCTCTATTTCTAATCAAATAACATTTTTCTATTCAGTTTTTCATGCTGATTCCGAATATAGCACTTTCAAAAAGTTCACAAAATTTCTGATATCTAAATTCTGCAATTTCTAAAGAAAAAAATATTTCATAGTAAAAATTGAACTTTTTAGGCATTCTAGTTTTTTACGATTTTCTAAACCAAAAAATGGTCGAATCGAAATAAAAAGTATATATTCGGAATCAGCTGTTCAAGCTCTATCAAATCATGTACGTATGAACGAGAAAAAAATCCACTGTAATTTTGCCTTTCCCGCACCTTATTTACACTTGATCTTCTTGTTGTTCGCTCGTATTCATGGCCTTTCATTTAATCAAATTGGCATAGATGTTTCTAGTAGGAAGTTTTTCGATTCTTTTATGAAGGTCGTGTGTTAAATCAAGTGCGAAAATAGAATGTATTCGGACAAAGTGCATAAGGAACTAAAAAGACTGCGCGAAGAGAGTGTGAATGTCATAAAACATGCTTCATTTAGGGATTCATATTAACCGCCCAAAAGAACTAGGTAGAATGTCAAAATGGCATCAGCATGTTTCAGTGACTTGCGTGTCAAGTTGGACGAAATAGATTGAAAAAAAACTGTCTAGAGTATTAGCAATGATAGAAAAGAAGGAGACTGAAAAATAATAAAAAGCACTCGGTCCTCTATTGCTTCTCAAGCATTCATGTAGTTTTCTCATAATACTAAACTATCGCACTCAACAAACATTATTCTTCTTATTTCTGTTTTAAAAGTCACAATAAATCATTCCATTGACGAGATTTTTCTATTTTTTTCTTTTCTTAAAGCAATGAGTTATTAATATATTACTACAGAAACCATAACCCCGTTTCATGAATAGTAACGCGGAGCCAGGAAGATCTTCTTGTGAACAAAGAAGCAGCGGAGACGAACTACATCTCTAAACTGAAAAAAAACATATTGTTTCAATATTAATGATAAATCTTTTAGATTCTGCGGTGAAAATCAAAGGTCTCTACATGGGACTCAACCGCTTCCATCATTTCGTGGGTGAACTGTTATGCACGATCAAAAGAATTTCCTTTTTATTTAATCTCTTTCTTTATGTCCATTTGTCGCACACTCAAGTGGAAACGTTACAATCGTATTTCATCTTTTACTGTCGTTTGCGTACAACGTGTTACATTCCTTAATCTATTCTGAAAATTCTAACTTCAGAAGATAGCAGAACAAACATCGAGTGCTTTTCATGATTGTATCTGCTACTGTATATGTCATATAGATAATATTTCACTCGATGCTGACACAAACTTCTAACAATTTCAAATAATTATCGTATTTGAATAAGACTGCTAGACAATATCAAATGAGTATTGAATCGTTGTAAGATTTGTGATGATTCATTTTTGTACAAAGAGTTTCAAACTCAGCTCTGTCGAAACAAGGAAGTACCTGTTTTGATTAAATCGAACAAAGATTTTTCACAACAGAACGAAAGAGTGAGTCATGCGCGAGTAGATGTCATTATATTGACTATACTGTTTTCCTCATGAAAACTATAGCTATGCAACTATATACATACAGCCAACAGAATTTTTAGTCAATGACGTTAAACACGATAAACTATTCTTAGTCAGAATAAGAAAAGCTATAGCACAAAATAAAAATGATAAGCACGTCACCTTTTCGATAGATATAATATCGCATCAAGTACTATGCAAGCATGATGATTCATGTGCTGATAATAGAAACGTAAGATACGAAGGGATACAGCTGATTCAGAATCAAATGCGAGTAAAAATTTTAAAAAACTAGCATTTTCTTGCCGTCAAAATGTCAATACTCTAGGAATAAGTTTGGTACACAAACGTTCATCAGGCCAAAACATATCATTACTGAAGAAGTCAAAAAGCAACAAATGCAAAGTCCTCTTCCACAAGTAAAGTTGAAGGCGCACAATTTCGCTTATTCAGATCCATGCAATCTATCATCTCGTACTCAATGTGAGTTCTTCATGTATAGAGATACAATGATTCTAGTTCCCATTGGACGGCATCGTTTTCATTTTCTTTTTAATTTTGAAGATAAACATGTTGTATTTGAACGGCACGATCGGGAAACACTTTCGGTTCAAGCCAAAACTCTATTTAATTCCCGAATGATTTTTGAAAGCGATGCTGAACTAGAATGGCTACTCGAAAATGTACATAGTACAATGATTTCAATAAAAATTAATGATGATCCCTATGAAATCAACAGCAATTATGTTCTCAGGTTTGCGGTGAGTTTTTCTCTTTAGAAATCTCGACAAAGATTAATCCTTCCATAGTGACAGTCAGCGGTTTGTTCTTGTTCTTCATGGTTTTGATGAAACCGAGAGTTGGACAACGTAAATTTATCTTCCTATTTCTTTCACATTCATCAAATTAATACTTATTCTAGCTGGACGAAAATGATTCAGCCACTGAGCCAACGATACTCCTATTCAGTTATTTTTGTCGATTTACCGGGTTTCGGTCGATCAAGTGGACGTGATTCAAATCAAACGAGCTGGAAACGAAATGGACCAGAGATTATCATTGCTATTCTATCTAGTTTTCACATTGAAAGCCCTGTCAACATATTGGCTACCTGTGGTATAGGAATCTTATTTTTGTTTTATCTATGTATTAGAGTTTATCCAATACTAGGAGGATCAGCTACAATAGTGCGCACCATCAATCGATATCCTGCATGGTTTCGTGATCGTAATCTTATCTTTACAAATTCTGTGATAGGTGATTTTGGTGAATCAAAAGTCGGAGTAAGATCTTTTTAGATTGAATGAAAACGGAACTGTACTTATAGTAGAGAAAGGTCTATTATTTTCAGTATCATATTCAAATACATTCGAGATTTAATCGATCCATTTCATTGTGAATTTTCATAATTCATCATATTCTTTTCTTATGTAAACTTTATTTAGTATTTTGTTCTAATTTGGATAAAATTTCTTGAATGGTTTTTTGTAATGATGTACCAGTCGTATTAAGACAAGAGAGCCATGAATAATCTATTTGATCGAATATCTCGAATCTAATTTAGGATTTTGAAAAAAATTTAACACAATTTAACATTCATATCATCGTACATTGGTTTCCTGATGAAGATCATACCCATCATTGTGTGGTATTTGTAGCTCTTTCTTTTTGACGATTGTTTTAAATTCATTGTTTTATGATTAAAAATCTAAAGGCATACAAACGGTGGAACAAGTTACGGCAGTCCGGATTTCGCCATGTACAACTCATTGACTTTGATCCTGTGAAACAAACATCACAACTTGTCTACCCTGAAGTAAGAGTGCTGAATATTGGCCGTTGCTCATTCAAACATAAGGCAATAGTGTATCAACTCAGTGAAGAATATATCCAGCAGATTATCAATACTCTATCAGCAGGAAACGACAGTTAACAGTTCACTATTTTGAATGTAAAGACAGCCGATATTTAATGTATTCTGATTTGAACTGTTGTTTATAAGTTTCTATTTAAATAAATTAAAGTGTGCAAGACTTGTTAAGTTGTTCTGGAAAATATATTTCTCCCTTGTTAATTGTGTGTATGTAGATCTTCTTGTCATCCGTGCTCAACGCTGTCAGATTCCTCTGTCATCTGTAGAAAACTTGATACGATGTTCAGATCGACAAATCAATCTCGATTATGACTTTAATATTTAAAAAACAGTAAAGCTCCCATAAAAATACTGTATAGTTCATACAGTGATAATTGTTCAAGAACAAGAATCAACTGAGAACTATAAGAGCACTGATAGTAATGTCCATATATCTGCGAGAAGACTTTTCCAGAATCCTTCATACACCGATGTAGTGCTACTGCTGATGCTGCTGCTCGTGTTACTATTGGTTTTGGTGTAGCCTATGTAGTCTAAAATGGCAGTTTGAAGTTGTTTACGTGTATTCAGTAAGCCAACTGTAGGAAATGAGAAACCAGTTAAATTTCGAAAATATGTCTGATAAAATCTATTATTGGCTAAGAGTGGATCGTCATAGGCACTCTTGGACATAGGAAGCAAGTAACGAGGAATGCTACCTGGTTTGTCACCACTACCAACTACGACTGCTTGCATTCGAGGTGTGCCCATGAATTCAGCAAATAAACGAGAAGCATTCAACACGTCGGCAGACATGTTTCTTCGAAAAACAAATGCATCTGTAAAAAACAGAGGCTGATTATGAGCAGTGCCTATCGGTAGAGGTATAAGTTTGATATTGTTGTAATCGTATAAGTTGCCATCTTTTAGAATGTAAAAGAGTTGTTCCGAATAGGCAAACATCGCTGTAGTCTTATTTTGTGCGAACAATATAGCTGGCATATTTTGATATTTTCTAAAGGTCCCATCGAGACAATGATTCTCTCCTCGCGAACGATTGCATAGTCCAGCTAACTTGAGTATATTTTCGAAAGAGCTCTTCGTGTATCCATGTAGAGCGTATGCAACTGTTTCAGCTGAAGAGTTACTACTACCTTGATAGCTGTTAATCCATAAAGCCGGTAGTCCCCAACTCGAATCCATGTTTCCTGCTAGGCGATAATCATCTGTGGGCGAATCTCCCAGAATCGTCATGAGCTGATCGATTGTACTCACGGTAGCTATTCGTACGTCACGAGTAAACAGAAAATATGCGCACATAAGATGTGGAAAACCATATACAGCATTATTGATATGTACTGCCATGTTAGCAATGGTATGCCAATCAGCCTGGTTAGTTGAATTAATAAATTGTGGGGCTACGAGACCAATATTAACAAGATCACCTAGAAGTACAGCATCGATTTCGACAATATCATATCCAGTTCCATCAGCCATGAGCCATTTAGAAAGTAAATCTAGATCGTAGAAATTATCATTAATACTAAGTGGGCGCAGTTGAAGGGCAATATCAGGATACACTTTATTAAACTCATCTGTAATGAATTGAAGTAGACCTGTATTGTTGTCATCACCTGCGTCAGGTATAAATGGATATAGAGCTACTTTAAGTGTAATCTTGTTCATTGTGCTTGTGTCTTTACTTGATATCGTATTTGAGGACGATTCCGACACCAACACATTGATTTGAAACACAAAAAGAATCAGCCATATAGAAATAACTTCTCTGACGTGCATTATTAAGTATTAGAAGAGAAAATAAGGTATGAAGAGAACAAAAATTATGAAAGGCTTGTGTGACTCGTTATCAAAAACAAATACGAGAGCTTACTGTCACATGAGTGAGACTGATGCAAGAATTAAAAACCACGTTTCTAATAATACGATATGTTGAAGTACTTGAAACAGTCTGTTCTGATTATAAAAAGTATTCTCGTAACTGATTGTATGTGCATGGTTCTTGTGTTGTCGAGAATTTTAATGATAAATAGACCACACCTGTTCTGGTCTCGATTTATTTTACTGAATAATACCATTCAACTTTATCACTTTAACGTAAGAAAGCATTACGAAGGTAATGAAGGATCGCGAGTTTAAAACAATAAATCTAATGACGACACGTTGCAATCTGGCAGAAATAAAAGTTTTATCATGCACCTTGTTTCTTTTCTTTTCATTTTTTTATCTACTTCCCCTTGTTAGAAATCATGAAAGAATAAGAATAAACTTTGATAGGAAGAAAATAAAAGATATTTCTAATTTCACACGATTTCCATACGACCAGATTTTCTATAGACAACTATTGTAGTTAAAATTAACACCGAAACTTTCCATAACATTATTCATTATTGACGTGTACGTTTATTCGATGATAGATTTATTCTTCAGTGGCTACCATCGAACTATCAATACTGCTTGCTTTAGAATAAAGATAATCAAGTAGTAAAAAAATTAACTCAAGCAATTATGTAACATTTTGCAAATTTATCTGTATCCATTGAATTCAAGGGACTCGAATAATTCAATGATTAGTAAACTCATATATTTCATAATTAGCACAACGAGTTCTACATACAAAACAACTTTCTGGTAGCGATGTACTTTTTGTCATTGACTATCCATGAAAATATTCATCTACAATACGATTCGTAATCCTTTTGTCGTTGGTAGGTATCATCTTTGATAAAATGTTCAAATATTGCTAAAAGAATATCAAAGTTTTTTGGCCTGAATCAAATTTGTCTCATTAATCCTCGTAAAGAGCTCTATTTTTGTGAAATAGTTGAAACACTTGGAAATGCTTAACATTATGAATTCTCATTAAAATATGATACTCAATATTCATCAAAATACGCTTTTTATAAGAATTAAGGAGAGGTAGTATGACCAAAAATTCGAATGATGCTTCAGTTCGGATCGAAAATTCACCGGATTTTTGGATGGGACCAAAAAATCTTGTAACCCCATTTTTAGTAGTTAGTCCAGTATGAATATTGTATCTAATCTTATTTTCAATAGAATTTCTACTGCATACGGTATTTTGAGTACTATCGATTATGAGAAAGAAAATCTTCATAAGATGGTTGTTTACAGGTTTTGAAACCACTGAATATGTGTTCAATGATCCGGATTAGTCATCAAGATAGTAAACCAATTTATTCGATAAATAAAATCAAGCAAAAGTATTATAATTAAATTTTTCATGCGCTGTGTTTAATATTATTGTTATTGTATCCACCAACATCAAAAATCGAGAGGAAATTTTTTTCTTAGAGTTTTAGCAAAAGACATGAGATAATCTTTTCTTTTCAGAAATCTTTCCTAAAAGACAGAAATCTCACTTAATCAATTTATCTTTTTTTTCTCATAAAATCTAGCAGATGGTTGATTTGTCTTCGGTTGAATAACTACATCAACCTTTTCCAGACGAAAATATATTTCCAAGCAAATAATTATTTCGACATTTAATCTAACTGGTTTTTCTGTCACTATTCTGATTGAACATTGCATTATCGATTAGGAATTTATTCATCATGAAAAATTAGCCATTTTCTCCTGTCTCCAACTTTGTTTCTATGGTTCATCAGCGACAAAAAAAAGTTATAGCTCTCATCTAGGTTGATTATCCAAATTTGAATAATCTTCCATAAATATATCCATTTGCTAACCACTGATATTGAGTAATAGTAATAACGATGAAATGCAATTCTATGCTGAAACATGTTTTTCAAATTGGTCTGGTATGTATTCGTCTATCGCACTGAGAAAGAATACCATCGAAACATCATTCAACCAAATAAAGTCAAATAGGGGCAAAATCTAAAGAAAGATCTATAAACAAAAATTAATAAAGACTTGCAATACGACTAATTACTCAATTAGAAATGTAGCTATATGATATTCTCAAAAAGCTGACAAAGGATTGCAGAACATCTGTTTTAAATTTGAAAATGTTAGATTCGATGCCATAAAAATTTTCCAATATAAACACCACAACCTTGAATTGTTAACGTTCATAATAAGGCAACTGTCGGGATGATTGAGAAATATATGATGCTTTTTAGCTATTGAACAGCATGCAAGATTGTATATCTATGCAAGACGGGAGTTTTACAGTATTTATGGTTTATTTTATTTCTATTGAAAGTGAGTGTAATAATACATAAATAGATACATACAACGATGATTTTTACCAGTTCGATAAAAATCTTCCAAATCCGAGTTGTATTTAAATTGTATGAGAGGTGATTGTTTGTTTCTCTGTACTCACTTCAATCAACTCTATATGAACGGACGGACAAAATTGATTTATCCATTCACGAGCAAACTTGACTAGAATTCAATATTTATGATGTAATAGTTCAACAAAGTCATTGTGGACGGCGAAGAAAACATGTATAATGATTGAACTTTATTGACACGCAGCTATTTCTGCTTTTGGGTATTATGAAAATTCAACATTACAGCACGCATGAATAATTCAATTGTTAAGATTGTTGATCTACCTGATGAAATTTTGGTTATGTACTATTTTCAAAAAACTACATAATTTTGATGTATTATATTCACTTGTGGGTGTCAATAAAAAAACTCAATAACGTGGCATGTGATGTTACTTTCACTCGATCTATTGAGCTAACGACGATATCATTTGATAAAGCCGATGATTCAAGAATTAATGCTATACTTGATCGATTTTGTATGGACATATTATCTCGAATTCAAAAGAGAATGAAATGTCTTACTATTCAAGCATGTTTCTTACAACGTGCTTATTATGCTAGCGATTATCTTAACTTACGCAGCATTACTATCGTCAATCTCGAACTCAAAATGGCTCCTAGTATTTTCCTAGTATGTCACTTGATCACTCGATATTTAATGAATAGGAAAATTTCTTATGCTTGTTGTATATTTTTAGAAAAGTCATCATTTATTCACGCCTTCAAAGACCAAATAACACATAAGTGTGAAAATTAGTGACGAAACTCGGAATGAATTGAGGCTGAAATTACTAATTGATATTTATAATTGTATTTTCGCCTTGACAGCAAACCTAAAATATTTGGATTTGAGTGTCAAGGACAACTATTTCTTTCGACGACCATTACTCAGCGGTTTACCTTCTACTACATTTTCTTCGTTCAGTATTGTTCATCTAAATATTAAAATGAACGATTTTGACGATTGTCGTTATCTACTTGATGGTCGTCTGACTCAATTACATACATTTATTGCCAATATCATTGTCTATTTTCTGTTAGTTTTTTCAAACAGAAGAGAAATGAGAAAAAAAGATTTAGTGATGATCTTTGTAGTATAAAGATACTCTTTCTGATGGTGTATCGGGATTTACATTTACTCTTGATATTTGTACCGAATGAAGCTTTTTCTGAAGAAGTCTAAGTAATTTGATCGATTTACAACGATAAAATATATTTTTTCAATTGTTTTCCATCGGTTTAAATTTTACGATGAAACATACTTCCACGAAGTATCGAAAAAAAGAATTCAGTTCATGGATGATTTTTGGAGATGGCGGCTGATATTCTGGTACACTGTTGAATCATGCAAAAGCTTCATGTTGCAAACTATTTCGAAATATGAGTCAAAAATAGATCCAAAAATTTTTTGCCAAAGTTGATATCAATAGAGCTTTTGACACGCTACATTTTCGGGTCTGTTTTATTCAAATTTGATTGATTTACCTAGAGAAATACAGATTTTTCAAGTTGCATAAATGGTGCAAGACTTTTTTCTAAAGAGGTGTTGGTTTGTGACTTTTCATCTGTTCCAGATTCGTTCTGGAAAAATATGTCTCATACAAAATTGGTAGTTCAGACATTGCTCTTTTCAACAGAAAAAATTTCGTTGCTTTGCAAATGACTAAGACGATCTAACAGAGTTTGATATTTTCGCATCGCATGTGATGTATGTCACTCATTTATATGTTTGTGATTACTTTTGAGTCATTTTTCAATATTTAGATGTTTGGATATTAGTTGTTGCATTTTAAAATCCTTCAGACAATCCAAAAAAAGAGTAGCTATTTTTGAAATCATTTATACAAATTAGATAAAAAATAATTTCTATGAATATTAATATATTTCAGCGATTTTCAGTTATTCTAATGTAACAATCTGATCGTTTCAGAAATTATGGGAATATTTCTGATCTAGGAGTCTTTTACTTAATAATAGAGAAGTGACTAATAGACTAGAAGATTAATTGATGAAAAAGAAATCAGTCTCGGTCTTGAATACAATTTTGATTTTATAATCTGAGATATTACATCGAGAAGCATCTAATTGATTCAATCTATCATTGAGTAAAAGATTAGCGTGGTTTTACTGAGTATTTTTTCTATTTTGACTTTTTTTTATAGAGTAATCTACTTAAACTCAAGTGTTTTCGCTGTATGCATATCTTCCAACAACTGAATTTGACAACGAAGTTGTGCCGTTTCTTCGTCGAATGTCACATTTGGAGAAGCTCACATTATCTCTTGGTGTTCGTGGTCGAAGTGCGTTCATTGATGGAATTCACTTGGATAACTGTACACTTAGTCGATTGCCACATCTGCATACATTTGTCTTCGACATCATTACCGACTTTGTCAGGAGCACCGGACACTTCGAAGCATCTGCTGATCATATTCGGCGCACGTTCATTCAAAGAGGGCATCATGCTAATTGCTATATCGACTATCATCATAGTAATATGCGCCGATGTCATGCTTATTCTGTTCCATTGAAAATGGAATGTATGTCATATTTCGCTCGGTTTTCCTGGTGGTGCGTTCATAAATGTTCGCATTCTGAGTATGGCCGATGACTCTCATCCTTTCGAACATAATTTCTTTGCTCAGATTTCACGCTCATTTTCATTACTTAGTCGTCTGATTCTTACAAATACAACACCACAAAAGGAGAAACAGTCACACCAGTTAGTGAAGCTTGAAGAAGTATCCTCAGTTATTGAGTATTCTCGTCTCGCCGAACTTGACTGTATCCATGTACATATCGATTATGTGGAACAGTTTCTTTCTAACGTCAATACATGTCTACCTTGCCTTCGCAAACTTCATGCTCAATATGAACACTTAGTAACTGTCACAGAAAATTTTACAAGAAATACAACACGTATGAATTGTGTGAAATTGAAGCATATTACATCTGATGATAACGTGGCAATGGCGCGTTCGAAAGACTTCTATCTCTATTTTCCTTTACTGTAAATAATGTTCTCATAGAGTGTAATTATTAGATTTGTTTTAGTATATCAATAAAGCAAACTCAGAATAGCTATTTCTTAAAAATATTCCTATGAATAAACCGAATGCCTATTGTTCTATTCACATTGACTGAAAAATAAGTAGGCCGGATTTATAAAGTCGTTTGTTGTTTTGATGTTGCTTTTTTCTAATTCTTTAAATCAATACTGTTTTAATTGAAAAGCTATCAGTTTTCTAAATTTTATACGGACGAAAAATTTAAAAAGAAAATAAAATCGAGAATTTTAAAAATCAAACATTACCTATAAAGTTAACACAATATCAAATTTTTGAAAATTAGTGTTAGAAAGTGTCACAAGCAGAACAAAAATGACTAGCTCAGTCAATCAAGAAAAAGCGCTCTCTTTTTTATTTCAATATTCATAAAATAGTTATTGTATGCCTTGGCTCATAAGAAATATAATCTCGCAGTTTTACTTATGTCTTAGTCTTGATTTAGCTCATATATTTAATCAAAATACTTTCTTTAATATTTTCAAAAGAGTCTGCTTGACTCAAGACGTATGTTGGATATTCAATGAACAAGTAAGAGCATCCCTATTTTTTCTTCTTGCTGATGATATTGAGATAAACAAAATGCTTCATCAGGTGAGCCGTGGAAATATGTTGCAAAGCGAAACATCATGTCATAGTCACAGCATTTTTTCACGTAATTTGCTCTTTAAGTCTATGGTTCTCACTTCAATGTTATCTTGTACATTCCTTGGCTCTCTCTTTCTTATTCTTCTTATGTGCTGATCATAATCAATTGGCAAAAAATACATTTAGAATTAGCTATGTTTAACAACCAAACATACGTCTAGCACAAAAGAGAATTGACATTGTGAAAAGGAAATAAGTCATTTATATGTCCAGCTTTTATTCCACGATATTTTTGTCTAGATATATATAAATGGGCGAGCAAAACTCGAGGTGAATGCAACCAATGCTCCAAAAATTATGGAAAAATTATTATTTCCTTTTCTTTATACTGTACAAAGATGTTTAATAACAAAATCATTTTCTCAATCATTATAGTTCGAAAAAAGCTATGAAAGATTTGACGAAGCTCGAAACCAAAAGCATGAGCACCACCTTATCTCCTAAATCTGCCGATGGTCGAGAATCGAACTATTGTTATATAAAAGAGAGCCAGGACGATTATGGCAAGTATTTTATAAGCTTCACAGTTTCTTAGAAGAGGATTCGCCAGAAAATTGACAAGGGAAAAGGTACTTGACTGGAGAAGAAGCCTTGATTTTAAATTAATAATACAACATACAAATTCATATTTAGATTCCTAAATGATCTACTCGGCTATATATATACTATAAATCAGGTAATGGGTAGATGAACTCGTTCGAGAAAAATATCAATTTTAAATAACTTGTAAAATTTGAATCATGCGCAATCGATTTGAGTCGTTGGTCAATCCCTATTAAAGAATAGAGTACTTCGACAGTACACAATTTTGTCAAAACAATCATAAGAATCTCATCTGGTAAACCATTAATTCAATCGATAAACGTTTCATATTTATTGATGCTTCATTCTATGTGCCTTTGGACGTACAGACGTGAATATTTATATATGGTCATTTCATTGTTTTTGTTGGCCGATGTCGTCTATGATCTACCAATGGGAATAATGGTACTTCTTTTTTTCTAGTCTAAATCACAATGAACAAATAATTGAATAAATGAAATTATTTCGCTCTCTGTCATTGTCGTTCTAAATATCTGATATCATGCACATTTATAACTATTAAGTACTATTTTTTATCCTATTAAGAGAATTATGTTTGATCAGGCCAACAAAGAGTTTTGCTTTAATATTTCATGTTCATAGACTGTAGATTTATGCAAAGATATTATGCATTTTTTTTTGTTAGGATAGATTGATGAAGGTTATTTACCTTTGTCTGCACTGTTGATATAACTAATCAGAAAATATGAATTGATCGCAACTATTTATTGAAATAACTATCGTTACTTGTCACAAATATCATGGACTTCTTTCTTCAGCCTATACATTCTAGAAACATCTTGACTGACATAGTAGTGCCTTGAGAGTGACACATTTGTAATTTGAATAACTATCAGTAATAGTCATCTTGTAGTTATTTACATTGTATGGTCTTATTTTAGTCATTTTGTTATACGTGTCATTAAATTAACGAAGAAAATTTTATTGTTGCAATAGTATCGTTTGATTCTTGAATAGTTAACAGAAGGGTGTAGATGTGGGTGTGCATTGGAAAAAAAATAGCACCACATGGAACCAAAAAGTTTGGACCTTGGTGAGAAATTCATAAAAGGCTTCGCATTTACTCACTGAACTTGAAAATGACTTGACAGATAATACAAAACTTAACAAGTATTTCGAACTTTGAACTGAATTCTGAACCTTTTTTAGATTTCTTAGGTTTTTACGAAATCTTTTTGAAGGTTTCGAATTCGTTTCAAAAATGTTTCCGTATGATGCTATTTTCTTTAGACTGAAAAAATAGGATTTAAAAATCGTAATTCACCTGTCTCTGTCTATCCGTGTGTCTGTCTGTCTGTATGTCTGTCTGTAACGTTGGCACAAATGATCATTTTCATGGCACAAAACATAGACGGATGCGGGACAAGTCAATCGAAATTTCTGAACTGTGTCGTTTTGTTGCTAGGTAAGGCTCAGTCACCCGCCGTCTGAAGGATCTGTGAGTCCGCTTCATAATGACGTGAATTTTCAAACAAGTATTTTATTGGCTATGAAGACGGAGTCCTCTCTAGCCTTGGCCATCTGTCTTTTTCACATTGCGTGCTTTTATTTTTGTGCTTTTACTTGTAGTTTTATCATTTTCGTGTAATTCGTACCTCAGATTCACTTATTGTCACCTCTATTACACGTCTTCCTTCAAATTATCCGCTGTTTTCTTCAGAAATTTAAGCACACACTCTTGGCGCACACAACCCATTTTCTGCCCTGTCTGTGCAATTCCCCTGCTGAGCACTGCCAGTCTAGGACCCAGTGAATCGACTCTCGATGTTGATGAACGTTACTTGTTTTTCAGTGTGGAGTGCGGATGTGATTATGCAACATAAAGATTTCATATTCAACACCATCACACACCCAAAGCCACGCACTCACACCCGCACCCTCACACGCCCATAGCCATACACTCACACCCCGCACACACACACACACACACACACACACACACATTAGTACAATAGATTTAGTTGATTTTGGTCCTGAACCTGCTGTTGTTGTACGCTGAGTATTTATTGTATTTTTTACATGATGATTTTGCATTGTATGCTCTTCGTTGTCAATCGTCATAGGATTTGATGTATTCATCATATTCATTTCTATTCTGTAATGAATAATATGTAAAACTTCGTTGATGATTTACATCTATAAAAGACGTACGAAATATTAATGAGAATTTCAATGATATGACTATTTACCATCAATTTCGTCTTCTTTTACAGTTAGCGGACGTGCTGAATTTGTATGATGTGCGCTTGGTGCTCTACTTTTTAATGTTGAACGTTTCAGATAGGGTATGAAGCCTTGAAAATTTTCAGCTTGTGAAGTTCGTATAGGGGTTGGACTTGGTGTTCGAATTCTTGATCGTCTCAGATAGGGTACAAAACCTGAAAAATGTTCAGCTTGTGTCGGTGATGTACTACGTTTATAACTTGTTGTTTGTACAGGAGGTGCACATGACTTTCGCACTTTTGATCTCGGCCGTCTTAGATAGGGTACATAGTCTGACGACTTTTCAGTTTGTATTGGTGGCGTGGTATTGGGCTTATAACCTTTTGATCTTATGGACGGTGAATGATATGGACTTGGTGATCGAGGTTGGTCAAATGAAATAGCAGTCTCATTTGGAGGAGTTGGTGTACGTACATGTTGTAAATGAGTAGTAGGTATTGGCTCTGGAACTGTTCGATACAATTCAGCTGCTGGTGGTGGTGGTGGTGGTCTTGATGATGATTCTGATCCAATTGGTCGCCGAATCACATAAACTGATTTATTCTAGAATATATATAATTTCTTTTATGTAAAATGAAGGTTCCATTGATTAAATAAAACGCTTACACCGTCGGTAATCACTGGAGGATTTTCATCAGACTTAGATCTTCCGAGTTCGCCTAAATCTACAGATCCTTGTACACTTTGAGGATTTTTTGTATTACGTACAACAACAACACGTCGTGCTGGAGTTACGGCTTCTGTACGTGGTGTTGTCATATCAGTTGATTGTGCAGTTCGTGATGAAACATAACTTCCAGACTCATTCGTTGGAATAAACTATACATCAGAATCTTTATTAGGTGAGCAAAAGACAAAATACTCACTATCAGCAACAGTATTCCTTGCCGCCATTCACGAGGACAAATGCATACATACACCTATCCAAACAATGTTTCGTTGGTTGCCACTCACTTCAATGTCGCCATGCACACATTTCATTAATGCCATTTTCTTGATCGTATAATGTCGTTCGTAATTCATATTTATACACGAACGACAGTATGCACAGCAATGATTTTGTTTTTTAATAAAACAGAAAAAAAAAATCTTCTTTTCTGTTCATCATGCGAACGAAAAGCACAGTACATTTTTATTTTATTCTAATAAAATATTTTCAATCAGATTAATTTAATTTTTACATATTAATTTCTCATTCAACAATAAAAAGAATGAAGTTTATGTAATATTTAGAATGCTCGTTGATAATAGCGTAAAAATGGCAATTGGAAAACAAAAGAATTTTCAGGGTATGGGTGCAGGTGTGGAGAGAAGGAGTACCCACACCCAATAATGTTTCATTTGTTCTTGTAAATTTGTTTCCACATGTGTCTGAATTTGCTCTCGCCGTCTTAAATAATCTTTGTTCTATGACATCGGATCTTATATCAATCATGCATGATATATCAACTATTGATTTTTCTGGGTGGACTACAGAGTCAATTTGTATTTTTACCACTGCACAATTCATATCTTTGATAAAAACAAAATCAGAAGGTTGTAAAATTTTCCTTTTTGATGAAAGCAATCATAAAACTAATAGTGATCAACAACGATTCGTAAATATTGGCGAATTAACATGTTGATTAGCTGATGAAATCATTCAAAATTATCGTCGCATATCTGATGAATATATTAAAAATAATAATTCGACTAAAGCAGACGAACAAACGAAACAAATAAATCGCATTTATGCTAAATTAAGATAATTAAATGAGAGATTTTCAACGAGTACATCTATTTTGAAGAAAAACTTTGACAGTGTTGAAACACAATTAATTTGTTTAACATCAAATACAAAAAATGATGAAGAAGATGTGAAATGTTAAATATATTTATCGTTATGGCGAATCAAAAAATAAAGATAACAAATTAATATCAAATCGAAATGATCTTCGTTATCGCTTAGCATCTGATCTGATGGATCAGTATGCAAAATTAGGCGAATAATATCGAACTAATAAACAATCGAAGTTAGCTCGAAAAATGTTTGAGACAGCACGAAACGTGTGTATTTTTTATCAGAAAAGTTTTTTTTCGAACATAAAAACCTGTTTTCTATATCATTTTTCTAGATGAGAACTACTGACGATATAAACTTTGATAGAAACTATTTACACCCAACCATTCGATTTTTATTACTTGATGATCTTACTACGAATCGAGTCAGTCCTACACCAGTTATAGCATTGCCAAATGCACTGCTAATGACATTTGTAGATGTGTACAATAATCTACTGCGATGCCAGCTGTATATAAGTAATGAAAATCGGAAAATGATAAAATTATGTATTTCCAACAGAAATATGATGGATTGGGATAATTTAAATAATGAAATACATTTTAATTAATATAAATTAAGTGTATATTTTTTGTGATACATTTTATGATTATATACTCATACAAAAATGGAATGGATGTTATCAGGATACAATCCGTGATGTCTATTTACCAGATCAAGTTAATCATAGGCTATTAAGACTTGGTAGCGATTATATATATATTCAATATTACCCGACTTCTAAGAAGATCGAGGATTGAGCAGAATATTCCGTGCTGATGCAAGACGGTTCCTAGAAGTCTTAGAAGAATATTTTCAAAATCAAACGGATAATGAAGATGACGATGGTTAAAGTCAACATCAAAAATAGTTAAACGTCTCCTTTTCTGAGTAGATGTCTAATTCGAGTCCGAAAATAAATGGAAAAAACGCCACTCCCATGTTATTTTAGCAAAAAAAGCAAGTTTCTATCATAGAAACAAATATTTGGGAACTTCTGATGCAAGAATGTTTCGATGAAAATATAGCATATACATGTGGTTGGTCAATGTTCTATAACTGTGAATGCTATATTTTATATTTTGAGTGAACGTCTTGAATATTGAAAAACTGCGTGTAATCAAGTGAATAAGAAAAATAAAACTTCTTTTTAATTAAAAATGAAAACATTTGTTTTTCTTCATAGGTTTGTTGCAAAGATTTATGGTGCTTAGCAAAAAGCTGCATGTTGTGGTAAACCAGAAAAAATGCAATTATTTATACTCCGGTCGAAGAAAACGATCAGTAAACGGTCGTATACAATACAAATACGGCCCGTTTTACGTGCCGTATTTCCCCGTATAACAGGGGCAGTAATACCACCGTATGTTCTATATAATACGATAAGATTACGCCGGCGTTACGGCTGATATACGGTGTCCGTGTATGGCCGTAATACTGCCTCTGTTAAAACGCCTTAATTCGGCTTAAAACGGCCGTTTTACGACGGAAATTTGATTTTCCTCTATTGCAGATTCATATATTTTAGGATGTCAGTGGGTGCAGTAGTGGGACTCGAACTTTTGCCACTCATAACTAGTTCGTCAATTATTGTTTTTGATCTTTTTCTTTTTTAAATCACTCACGTGACTCCCATGGAGTGATAGTGTTAAAAAGCTTATCTGAAGGAAATACTGCAATATAATATCTTGTATTCAAAGGATAATACTAATCGAAAGAAAACTTCGAAAAAATCTACATTGACGAGGAAGCCAGTGCTGATTTTGCAACCGTAGATTATTCGAGATTTTTCTCAAAAATTCGGAAAAACTATCGGCTGCAATTGCCTTTATTTATGATTGTATGATGATATAGTCTGACGAGTAAGCATTCTAATAAATCGCGACAAAATCTTCGATTTTTATTTCGGACGATGTTGAGAAAAAAATGAGAACATTTCTGCGTTTTAATTCACATGTTTATTTGTGCTTTTGTCCAAATCGAATGTAGAACAAAAGTGATAATTCGTTTACCTCGTAGTTTATTTAATGAAAATAAATGTGAAATGAAAACACTTCGAAAAGAGCAGTACTTATTTGATGATTCTAAGAACTTTTCCAATAGAAACAGGTTTGTTCATATGAAACAATGCAAATCGATCAAGTCGAGAATAATGCTTAAATTCTTCCATACAAATAACTTGTTCTGGTTGTGCTAATTCAAACTGAGCAATTGCAACTTGATCGTGGTCTATAAATCTTGGATTTTTTTCTAATTGTTGCACCTGTTTGAGGATCTATTAATCTCAAAATTGTTTTTAAATGAACTTGAGCAACAGCAGCATGAATATAAACAATAAATGAATATCCTTGAAAAATCTTCGATCGTTGTGTAATTATTGTCACCTGATTTTCAATATATAAATACCCAGGTCGAGCATTACGGCTACCAGGAACGGTCGTATACGGCCGTAAACGTTAACGTATACTGTCGTTTCTCACCGTCAACGGCCGTAACTTGACGTTTTGGTATGCACCGTATTACGGCCGTAATTAATCGTGTCGTCAACGGCTACTAGCGACCGTAATGTGGTCGGATATTTCCGTATCCGATCGTTTATGGCACGATACAAAACGACCGTAATACGGTGCATACCAAACGGCCGTAAATTATGGTCAAACGACCGTGTACGACACAAGTTGATTGACCTGGGTATAGATTGCAATTATTTATTTATTTTACGCCTGATTCAAAGAGTCTGTTAGCGTCATAGATAGCGTTATAACTACCGTCTCCAATGAGAATTGTCATTATTATTATAGCGCAATAGACTTATCACGTGCATTATATATGTATCATCTTTTCATGTTTGTTTTTCTTCTTCTATTCTATTCTGTTTACATCACTATTCTGCTCGTGTTGTGAAAATAAAATCGCTCAACACTTATCTACGTCATTGAACCATAATATAAAAGTACGTCCTTTTTAAACATACACCGTTTATAAAGACCTTACACGGCTGGTATAAATAGTGATGTGGAGACGCAATGGTGTGATCAGTATGAAATCTTTTTTTTTGTATTTTTACAGGCAATTATTTTTATAGAACTTCTTTTCTTTAGGTAATCTGGTGAAGTTCAGTTTTTCCGTATATTACGTTGACTATAAGGTGATTTTCGCTGCTCAAATCGTGTGTGTTTTATTTTGGCTATTACTTTTGTTTTCACACGTTTCTGGTTATTGCAAATTACAAGAAATCTACTGATATATGTCGTCACGTGCTAAAAGACCAACATTACGTGATTTTTTTATTGGTTCATGCACAAATACGAACCCGTCTGTGTACAGACAGCGAAAGATTCGATCCATGTGATCAATTAGTACAATAAACACACTGAAGTGTGGGGACTTGCTTCTTCCACAGTTAGCTAACATCCCTAGAATCACTCCTGGTTTTAGGTGAAAACTCTGCAGCCATTGGAAGCTGGGTATGTGATACCTATTTTGACCTTACTTCTTAGGGCTATCAGTGAATGTGATTAGGATCGATTTGACTGTGTACACGGAGACGTTTTTTGGTCGCGACACTTAAATAAAGGTGTGTGTAATGTGACAGAAGTCAAAGTGTGGATTTTGACAACATGTAGCAGTTATCCTTTACTAATCAGTTTCCTTATTCTGTTAGACGAATCTCTGGAGTGTTGTTGTTGGTTACACAAAGTTTTACTGATTGATAGGTTCTGGCCTCGCTTAGTCGTCGACCAACCACAGTTAAAAATTTGCACTTTCTGAAACGCCATCCAGCGATGCCTCAATGCGAATTATGAAATTTATATTTGTGACAAATTTTAAACTTTTGCTTTTTTGCTGCAATTAACATGGGTGCAGTCGTTTTTTTACTGACACTCGAAGTGGTAATGATTACTTCATTCTCCATTTATAATCGAATTCGAATTAGGCAACTCATGCTTTTTCTATAGAATTAAATCCAAACTTAATAAATATAACTAAGTATTAGCAGAAGAATTAGTCCATTTTCGTCGACTCCAATTTCACCAAAAAGTGCCCAATAAAATATGATCGAATCTAAATATCGAATTTCATTCTAAATATTTAGTTTATTAGCGAATTGATAAATGTTAGAAATTGTTAAGGGCAATAACTTAAGTAAACATGTACAAATAACAACATTGAATAAAATTAATCCAATAACTACACAATATGCGATATTTCGATGATTTATGTCATCATGTTTTAGATTTGTTAGGAATATGTTGATTACACGAAGAACATGAAGAAGAGAAAGAAAAGCGAAAATTAAAAATATTGCCGTCAATAGAGATCATTCTATTACCGTTGACTGTTTAGCTAGTTTCCATTGTTGTTTTGCCCTGAACATTCGAGTGAATATCCTCTCTTTATAATTTTTTTCCTGAGTTATTATATTTGCCGGGATGTGGGAAAGCGAAGATCCACATCCACTCACACTCACATTCTTATGTAAACGTATAACAGATGTTTCATAAATAATTGAAATTTGGTGGAGTGATGGGGGTGAGGTGTGGGCGACTCTCACCGAAAGGCACTTTCAGACACCCACACCCTGTGAAATTCATTGTTTTGTGATTACAAATCTAAAGGCATACAAACGATGGAACAAGTTACAGCAATCACGATTTCGTCATGTACAACTCATTGACTTCGATCCTGTGAAACAAACATCACAACTTGTCTATCCTGAAGTAAGAGTATTAAATATTGGCCGTTGCTCATTCAGACATAAGGCAATAGTGTATCAACTCAGTGAAGAATATATCCAGCAGTTTATCAATACTCTATCAGCAGGAAACAAAAGTTAATAGTTAACTATTTTGAATATAAAGACAGCCGATATTTAATGTATTCTGATTTGTACTGTTGTCTATAAGTTTCTATTTAAATAAATTAAAGTGTGCAAGACTTGTTAAGTTGTTCTGGAAAATATATTTCTCCCTTGTTAATTGTGTGTATGTAGATCTTCTTGTCATCCATGCTCAACGCTGTAAGATTTCTCTGTCATCTGTAAAAATTTTGATACGATGTTCAGATCGACAAATCAATCCCGATTATGACTTTAATATTTAAAAAAGATAAAGCTTCCATAAAAATACTGTACAGTTCATACAATGACAATTTTTGAAGAACAAGAATCAACTGAAAACTATAGGAGCATTGCTAGTAATGTCCATATATCTGCGAGAAGATTTTCCCCGAAGCCTTCATACGCCGGTGTAGTGCTACTGCTGGTGCTGCTGCTCGTGTTACTATTGATTTTGGTGTAGCCTATGTAGTCTAAAATGGCAGTTTGAAGTTGTTTACGTGTATTCAGTAAGCCAACTGTAGGAAATGGGAAACCAGTTAAATTTCGAAAATATGTCTGATAAAATCTATTATTGACTAAGAGTGGATCGTCGTAGGCACTCTTGGACATCGGAAGCAAGTAACGAGGAATGCTACCTGGTTTGTCACCACTACCAACTACGACTGCTTGCATTCGAGGTGTGCCCATGAATTCAGTAAATAAACGAGATGCATTCAACACATCATCAGACATGTTTCTTCGAAAGACAAATGCATCAGTAAAAAACAGAGGTTGATTATGAGCAGTACCTATCGGTAGAGGTATCAATTTTATATTGTCATAATCGTCCAAGTTGCCATCTTTTAGAATACTAAAGAGTTGTTCCGAAAAGCCAAACATCGCTGCAGTTTTATTTTCTTTGAATAAAACGGTTGGCATATTCGAATCTTTTTTAAATGTTCCATCGAGACAATGATTTTCTCCTCGCGAACGATTGCATAGTCCAGTTAATTTGAGCATATTTTTGAAAGAGCTTTTCGTGTATCCATGCACAGCATTTGCAGCTGCTTCAGCTGAAGATTTACTGCTCTCTTGATAGCTATTAATCCACAAAAGCGGTAAATCCCAGCTTGAATCCATGTTTCCTATCAGCCGATAATCTTCGGAGGGTACGTCACCCAGAGCTGCTATAAGTTGATCAATTGTGCTCGCGGCAGCTATTCGTTCGCCACGAGTAAAGAGAAAATATGTGCACATCAGATGTGGAAAACCATATACAGCATTATTGATATGTACTGCCATGTTAGCAGCGATATGCCAATCAGCCTGGCTAGTTGAATTAATAAATTGTGGAGCTACGAGACCAATATTAACAAGATCACCTAGAATTAAAGTATCGATTTCGACAATATCATATCCAGTTCCATCAGCCATGAGCCATTTAGAAAGTAAATCTAGATCGTAGAAACTATCATTAATGCTAAGTGGACGCAGTTGAAGGGCAATATCAGGATACACTTTATTAAACTCATCTGTAATGAATTGAAGTAGACCTGTATTGTTGTCACCACTTGGGTCAGGCAGAGATGGATATAGAGCTACTTTAAGTGCAATCTTGTTCATTGTGCTTGTGTCTTTACTTGATATCGTATTTAAGGACGATTCCGACACAAACACATTGATTTGAAACACAAAAAGAATCAGCCATATAGAAATAACTTCTCTGACGTGCATTATTAAGTATTAGAAGAGAAAATAAGGTATGAAGAGAACAAAAATTATAAAAGGCTTGTGACTCGTTATCAAAAACAAATACGAGAGCTTACTGTCACATGAGTGAGACTGATACAAAAATTAAAAAACACGCCTACAATAATACGATATGTTAAAGTACTTGAAGCAATCTGTGGAAATTACAAAAAGTGTTCTCGTAACTGATTGTATGTGCATGGTTCTTGTGTTGCCGAGAATTTTAATGATAAATAGACCACACCTGTTCTGGTCTCGATTTATTTTACTGAATTAGTTACACAAGACAATAATACTATTCAACTTTATCACTTTAACGTAAGAGAGCATTACGAAGGTAATGTAGGATCACGAGTTTAAAACAATAAATTTAATAACAACACGTTGCAATCTGGTAGAAATAAAAGTTTTATCAAGCACGCTGTTCCTTTTGTTTTCACTTTTTTTTAATCTACTTCTCTATGCTCGAAATCATCAAAAAATCACAATAAACTTTGATAGGAAGAAAATAAAATATATTTCTAATTTCACACGATTTCCATACGATCAGATTTTCTATAGACAACTATTGTAGTTAAAATTAACGCCGAAACCTTCCATAACATTATTCATTACTCTCATCCATTTCTTTCAGTGGAAATGATAATTTTTCCCCCAGGTTATTTTGTATGCAGCATTACTGCTCGACTACTTTTTCTTTGCAAAAGACTAACAGTCAATATCAATACGAAGTCATTAGAAATTGCCATCTTGAATTTTGTTTGTCTGGCTTACATCCATAGATGAATCAAGTTCTGAATGATGACGTCTCTATGATGAAAAAATAAACATCTATATACTTCAAAACAAATGTTTTCTTTTCTACAAAAACTGATATTTTGTAATAAGATAATTTTGTAAAACATTTTCCGCTGCATTTTCATCTATCTTTACAGGTTATCGTTAAAAATGGCTAATTGTCTTGAGTAACATTCTCAATTTCTATCAGATCAGTGGAGGAGAAGTATCCAATAATTTCTTGCTCAGATTTTTGCAGCTAGGTTACACTAAATTTAAACAGTTCATTTTTCTCAGTTCTCGTCAAGACAACAATTTATATCTGAGCAAGAAAATTTCCATGTAAACTAAGGATTTACAAGACACCTGCATTCATTGCATTCAATTAGTATATAAAAGCTCCAGTCTCATTTTGAGTAGTTATCAGCAAGAATTTCTTCTCTTGTTACTTTACATACTGAAAAACAGTGTAATAGCTCATCTCGCTTGATAACTGATAAGATCTGAAAATTCATTGGTGTCTTAATTTTGATGCTGAACATTTTGGTGATTCTAACGAGTGGCATAGCTTTCTTCATAGAGTGAAAGAAGAACATAATTTGGTTTGGTTTAGCTAATATTTGTAAATGAATAAATAATTTTATTTCAAAAATTGAAGTGTAAACTATAGTTTATTGCCTGTTCTATATCACTTTGAGTGCCCTCTCAATCCTTCTTTTTTATTCATAAACAATGATGATGCCTATTTTGCTTATACTACGAGTCAATGCAAAACGTTATTTAGTCTTATAGAAAAACAAAATCGATCTGCTAAATCATTTTTTTCGTATCCCTGACAATCATACCTACTTATGCTTGACTATTATCTTTCGAACTAATCATAGCAAAGGTATTTTAACTAGTTTGACATGGTGATTTTCATACTTACTAACGTGACTTTCAATAGGTATTGAGAAATCATTGAAAATAAATCTTTCGCAAGCCCTTTTTCGAATTAAATATATGACAATCAACGAAGCCCAATGATGTTTTTTTTCGCTGTATTATTTATTTCAAACAAGCAATCAAACAAAAAGAAATCACTGACAGAAAAAAGAAAGAGATAAACAAAATCAAACTAACACATAAAGATAAAAAATAGAAATATATACACAAAAAAAGAGAAGGCTTATTTCGTATGTGTTATTGATGGATAATGATAATAATTTTGTAAATGTTGCTGATTATGAAATAAATATCGTTGCAATGGATTTTGATGTAGCAATTGTGGTTTTTGATGATTATGAAATTGTGCCATATAAAATAAATAAAGATAATTTGGATCGATGGTAGGCGTGGGAATTGGTATTGTTTCACTAATTGCAGGTTTTTCAGGTACTCGTTCAATTAAAGATTCAATATTTCGTAAATCATTTTTTACAATTGGACGAGTATGATTTGCTAAACAAACTCGTTTATTTGTCTCGTCATCTGCTGTCGATGGTGAACGAGATCTTTTCATTGATGGATGATCATGAGCATTTATCGGCGATATAATAGGAATCGAACGATGGTGATTTGTGGTTGGTGAACATGTACTAGTCGATGTTGTCGATGATAGACTTGGTGTCCGTTTTATATGAATAGAATCATTCTCATAATGATTATGCGATTCAATATCGACATAATCATCATTTTTATCCGAGGAATTTTCAATGGGATGATATGTTGGTATGAGAGGAATTTGAGGTTTTTCAAATAAAATTCTTGATGTTGATGTTGTATTCGAGGATAGATCGAAATTGAGTCGTCTAAATTTAATAACTCTATTAGTTGACAATATTCAAGTATAATTATAGTATAAATGCTTTAAGATCAAACATTAAGATAAATAAAGAAGCAAACAACAAAAACGCAAAATTATTCATTTCATCTTAATGTACATATTCGTAACCAACGGAGATATCAGTTAGTAATAAGCATGAAAATCTCGTTTAGAACATCCAGTGAGTTTTCAATCTAACATGTCTATTCAAATAAAATTTTCTTTTGTGTTCATGAAAGCCATCTGGTCTTACGATAAGAGAGAAAAGAAGA
Source organism: Rotaria socialis (assembly GCA_905331475.1). Lineage (NCBI taxonomy): Eukaryota > Metazoa > Rotifera > Eurotatoria > Philodinida > Philodinidae > Rotaria > Rotaria socialis. The sequence continues at coordinate 59,436 of CAJNYU010003513.1, forward strand.
AGAAGAAAGTTTTGTATGTCTTATATTGCTCTCTATCCATTTGCATCCATTATCACACATTGAAAATAAGTGATCACAGTCAGGTTTTTGTCACTAGATAAATGTATTTATATATATACAGTAAAATGGACGACAGATCAATCAGAAAGAGAGAGAGTGAGATCGCAAATTGAACGTGACACATCAGACATTCGCACGCACACGTTCAAATCACAACAAAATACATATATACACTTTTCTCTTTTTTGTATCAAATGATGATAAACGACAAATGAAGGAAGCTACTTTATTTATCCAGATATGTGTGTCTGTGTGTGTGTATACGATAAAGTAATGTAAGTGAGTGCCCCGAGAAAAGAAAAAGTGATAGATCATCAAAAGAAGTATGATGAACACCCCACTTGAATCTTTCGGTTTTTTTTCGTATTTTTATTTCAAAAGATAATATAAATGAATAGAGACTACCGATATTCGTTTTTTTTTTCTTCTTCTCTATTTGTGTTCATCGATATCTATTTGCATACGTATATATATATATATATATATATTTATATATACATACACAATATTACATCAGCGCATCTGTGATGTATCGCTTTTACACGGATACTAATCGAAGTTGATCTATTTTAACCAAGCATACTTTCGTATGTGCATTATTCAATGAAAAAAAAACGATACATGCAAAAAAATATATATATATGATATACCTTTTATCTCGTTTGCTTGCCGCTCCATTGTCTCGAAAACCTTTAGCAAAAGGGTTATTGTCTATTTTCAATTGGGTGATCTATGAAGCATATCATTACATTAATAAAAGAAAAAGAAAAAACGCAAGACAAAGCTTGGATTACTTTTTCATTCTGATAAGCTGTAACAGCAATAAATTGTGTTTCTTTAAATATGAACGTTTTTATTGGTGACCAAGGAATTTTAATTAGATCATTCGTTTTAACAATATGCAATCTTGGCTGATATTTATGCATTGAGTTGAGTATTGTCTAAAGGGAGAGAAGAGAAAATAAAATCGAATCATTTCTCTTATTCTTTATTGTCTGCCACTGTGGTCATAAAATCAGAATCTTGACTTGCACCTGAATGGGTGTTGTTAATAGAGTGTTATTCGTTGGTAAAAACGAAAAAAAAAAGAAAGAAATCTGCTTTTATCAACACGTTTTATGACAAGCAAACAAATCAACTTCTCAAATTGATGTTAAATAGGCTTTTTTTTCTTATTAGAAGAGTTGCCTTTTTTTTCATTTTGTCGTTTTCTATGGCTCATTAGATTCGTAAAGAGAATCTTTAAGGTGAAATATAGTAACGATCGATTGTCAAGATAGAAAAGCATACGGCGACGATATCAAATAAACTGATCGAAACAAAACATTAACTTGTTTATAACTCTAGAGTAAATGATAATGGATGTAGGGAAAAAATAGAGTAGAATGATTAATGAACATTTTGTGTGTTTCTTATCTACTTACATAAGAATTTTTGTCGGAGATATTGTTTGTTAATTTAAGTTTATGAAATGAAACAGATTTCGACATCCATTGTTCACCTGAAATGTTTCAAGAAAAAAAAGTTATAGAAAAAAAGAAAATGCGGAATTAACTAACCTGTTGCTGGTGAATCTGGATGAACATAAAGTCGTTTAGACATTTCAGGATCGGCATTACCGGCAATCATCCATTTTGAATTATGAAATTTATACCTATGAGAATCGGCCGTTTGAATGTCCATTAAAAAGACATATTTGGCTTGAGGATTCAAGCCAGTTACTTTCACTTTAAATGCAGGAAATATTCGTCTAATAAAAATAAATAGATTTCGAATGGATTAGCATTTTTTTTTTCTATATGGGTATCTTACCGGCCACTTTTTGTAATAACCTAAAGCAAAAGAATTTATGTTTTTCAAATGAAATAAAATCTTATGATTTTACCATTTCAGTTCCATGTGAATGAAATGCATCCCATAATTGTTTGTTTTCTAATTCAACTTTAAGATCGGAATCATCGTCATCGTTATTATCGCCTTTTTGCTGTTGCGACTGTGATGATGGTGGTGTATACCGTTGTTGTTGTTGCTGCTGCTGTGAATGATTGTTGTCGATTGGATAGGGTGACTGATTAAGAAATGGATTAATAAACGGTCGAGTCGTTGCTGTTGAAAATATTGAATTGATATTAGCACCAAGTGGCGCTGATAAATTAACAAGAGGTCGAAAACCCATACGCATGTGTATGTATAAATCTGTCGAAATATTCGCTTTGTCAAGTGTACAAGAGCTTCACGCTTCACCTCGGTTGTTTGTCGCGCTTTTTTCCTCCCTTTTTCTCTCTCTCTCTCTCTCTCTCTCTATCAAAACGTGTAGTGTATGAATTCGTTTTATGTTATCGAAATATACCGTTGAGAGCCAATAAGAATGAAGTTGACTGTAACGAAACCAATTGGACGAATAAAAACGCCGAATGAGAAAAAGAAAGAAAAAAAGAAATAATGACTGGTAGGCGATATTACATACAGGTGAAAGTAAGGGGGAGACAGAGAGAAAGACATACACAAAAAAAAAATATGCAATCAATTATTGTATGCATAGCATCCTCAAAAAGTGTGAGCAAATACTGATTTGTCTTCTTGATCATTATTCCGTTAGTAGGAAAAAGTAACTTGGTGTTATTCGCCTCGATTCCTTCATTTCTGTATTTGTTGTGCCATTGACACATAAATAGACTATTCTCATTTTCTTGTCATTACTCATAAAGATAACAATCTTTTCTTGCTTAAGCTTTTCGACTTTTCTCTTTTTTTTTACATCATTGACGCTTGATTAAACTCGAGGATAACGACAAGAAATAAAGAGTCAACAAGGAACACATTTTTATTGCACGAAATGATATCAACTGTGAAATCCGTATTTATATTTCTAATTGTTTTTTGCCACTAAAAGTTTCAACCGATAAATGTATATTCAAGTGTGTAGACATTGCACTAAATGACGCTTTTGTGATAAGATGTGAACAAATTGAGAATTTTTGTTTGTTAGTGGTCAAGAGCAGCGATTAGAATTGATGACTGATTACCTTTCCTTTTTTTTTCGTTTTTATTCTTCTTCTGTTCTCGATAGAGAAATAGGAGATCAAAGAAAGTTCACGTGCCATCTTAAAATATATTTTCGATCAAAGAACGTGTCTCGTAAGTCATTTTTGTGATTTTTGTTTTATTTTATTTAATACGATACCGTAGAAAGTGTATAAGATGGGAACGGATCATTACTTGTTAGAAATAGTAAAAAAGAAAATGAAGCACTGCATCAAACAAATATACACAGCCGCCGGATGAAGTTGCCTGTAAATACACATATACAATAAGACCAAACAAGGTTTTTCTTTTTTCGTGCTCGATTGATTTGTCACAGTGCCTTTGAGGTGTCTTATTATAATCACAAATCGAATGTGTAGCCTTTTTTTTTGCTGTTACAACCAATCATCGTTCTCGGCGAGAAATTTTATTTTGGCAAGTGTAAAGAAATTTAATGTAATGATAATTGACTGAGTAGTTTAGTCTCAAGTGTTTGAAACAAATTTAAGATTATTGGTACCTTGTGATAATTTTAATGATCCATACTGAAGTGATTTTATTCTCTTTGTCTTGCATTGATTCAGTAAATATTACATGGTGTATCGTTCGAGTTGATTATCAAATATATTTTGTTTTATTATTTGATATAAATGGACTAGTATCGAAGCATTTTTGTATATGCATATAGCTACATGTTTTATTGTTCATAAAGAGATAAGTGAATAATGATTAGCTATAGATATTCTTTATGTTCTTATCTAAGTGAAGAATCGAACTCAATTATTTTGAGCTGAAATACGAAAGTTATGATTGCATAATTGTACAAACGAAAAAATCTATCTGATCTAAAAGCTAATTTATCGAAAAACGAATGAATATTGCCGATATACACAGAAGCGATATATAGGGAACAATATCACGTATATTGACAAGTGAAATAAAATACAAGAAGAATCGTACGAGAAATTCATCTGAGATTTATAATGTTTGATGAAGGATGTTTGGCTTTTTTACGAACATGATGTTCGATGAAATTCAAATTCAAGCCGAGGAAAATTTCTATTACGGAATTCAACGATAAAATCTGTAATTTGATGATATTATTTATTATATATTTAGAAAAAAAAAGAAGACGAGAAAATAATCAAATGGATAAAATAAAGTTTCTTTTATTTATTTAAGGCATCCATTTAATAACTTTCGAAGCAATTTGTGCATGTTTTGCTAAGTTAGGTAATCGATGATCAATGTATCGGTCAATCTAAAAAGAGAAAATAGAAAATAATTTTGAATATGAAAGTCAATTCATATACTTGATCAACAGATTCAAGCAGTTTTTTTCTTCCTTCCGGTGCTTCAGCTATGCATGCAATAACCTATAATAGAAATAAAAGTTTTTGTTAATTTATATCCAAAAAAGAAATTTACTTTAAGTGCGTTAACAACTAATTCAGTTGATTCTTTTTTAAGCATAGCTAACAGTTTTGGTATAGCACCGGCTTTAATTGTACAGTATTTTCCTGGCGTAATAATACAAATGCTAGAAAAAAGGGACAAACAAAAATTGAATTTAAAAAAAAGGAAGCTAAAATTGGATTCTATCAACATACATTGAAAGAGCAAGTGCCGATTTACTCTTCAGTGCATCATCATTTGAATCAAGTAAAGCAACTAACTCATCAACTGTACCGATTTCGACAGCACGTTCTTTACCTTTGAGTGAAACACTGAAAAACGAAGTATCAATGGAATTTAAGTTAAGTTAAACTTTGAAATGAATTCAAACCTTAAATGAAATATTGTTAATGCTGCAAGTGTTTTTATTTTATCAGATGGATGTTTAAGTAATGATGTTAAAGTTGACATAGCGTCAGCGGCAAGTGCTTGTTCAACATCAACCATTAAACAAAAATGAATAGTATTTAAAATCAATTCCTATTTAAAAGAAATTATTATCTGTTAGTTGAGGCAAGGTGGTAAGAAAAAGTTTAGAAACGAAATATTTTCGACGTTTCTTATTTAAAAATAGTTGCTTAGTCAAGTATGAACAAGTTTGAATAATCGATCTTGAAGAAGTGAAGACTTGTAAGAATGAAATCGAAAATGTTTTTCAAATAGACGAAGTATTGGACTCGAGTTCTGTAAGGTCAACAAATGACATTCCCTATGCCATAGGCAAAAAGAATTTCTTTTTCTATTGATTTTTATAAAAGTTTACATGATTTCACTATTCTTTGCTGTAGGGTCTTGTTTACAATGAGTACAGTTCGATGGGTAAACAATGCTGAGAGCTGCAAAAGATCGGACTTCATTCCATAATGCTTTTTCTTACTTGTTCAAGTAAATCTTTAGGCTGAAACTCTGATAGCAAACCATTTTGATTCTGACTGATTATGGCAAAAGTCGAAAATACTGTATGTCTTAAGTTTTTAGTGTGCATTTTACTTTTATTTCGTCGAGTTCGCTAATTAATTTCTTCAGAAGTGTATCGACAAGATGAATTTCAATGAGATTTTGTGCACCTAGAAAAATAAACGCTTATTAATATTAATATAATATCAAATAATATATATACCAGGTGGTGCTTCACTATACATGGATACAGCTTTATGAGCATTTCGTCTAACTGATGGCTCTTTATCGTCGAATAAACTAGCTAAACGCGGAATAACATTACAAGCGAGCATTGCTTGGCGACCAATAGAATGACCTTTGATTTGAAATTTACTATAGAAAATGTTTCTTATTCTGTGAAAATATTATTTACCTGCGATAACATAATAGCATTCAGCAGATTTTAAACGACAAAATTGATCAGTATCTTTGAGTAAATCAAGTAGAGTAGCTGGGATATCTTGAAATAAATGAAAAAGGATAATGATTTCAGTTGAGAAATTTTAAATAAATAACCTTCATTAAGACATGGTAGTATATGTTCGGGATCATGAAGATAATCACATAATGATCGTACTGCACGTTGACGCAGTAAAAGATTGTCACTTTGTAGTTCTCGATTCTGAAAAGAATAGAAAATATTTTCTATAAATGAATTTCAATTTCAAGAAGATATAAATAGTCATTGCATCTATACCGATTATCGAAATGGTTTTTAAAAATCGCTTGTATTTTAAGATTCTAACAAAGGACTATGCTGTCTACTTGCAGTATTAGTAATTTCTCGAAGATCTAAATTGTTAATTAACTTCCTAACAACAGTGTTTTCACATCCTAAAATGTATTTAACTCACCAAACGAGGAACTGCTCGATTGAGAAATGCAAGTGGTGTTCGTGTTGGATCGACAAGTTGTGGATAATGTGTTGGAATTGTGCTTGAAGCCATTTTGTTTGATTCTAACGAAAAAATAAAATTGTGTTATATTCCATTATAAACGTTTAATCTTAGACACGTTTCTAAGCAACATTGACAGCAGTGCCATCTAATCAACATTCTTCATTGGTTTACGTCAATGAACCAATCAGAGAAAATATCGTCCATCTGTACAAAATGATAGATATAACTCGTTTTCTAACAACTGGAACGATAATCAAGCCTTTTCTACGTATTGTAAGATGGCTGCGACGAATTATGTTGTTACAGTTCAGCGGCCTACGCTTGTAACAGCACTTGCAACAGGCTATTTTACATCGCCAAATGAATTCAATTTAATTGTTGCTAAAAATACACATTTTGAAATCTATATTATTGGCTCGGAGGGTCTTAAACTAGTCAAAGATGTTTGTCTCTATGGTAGAATCAATATACTCAAATGCTTTCGTTTATCTGTAAATAAGACAAAAAAGAACAATTAATAATAATAATATTCTATTTATTTCATTTTAAATTAGAACATGAACAAAGATGTTGTGTTCATTTTGACTGAAAAAAATCATGGAATGATATTAGATTGTCGAAAAGCTGACAACGATCAATATGAAATATTAACAAAATATCATGGTTTATTAAAGGTATTCTCCTTGAAATTAGTGTAAGACTACAAATCCATTGTATAAGTAGGCATTTTAAACTAATATTTTTGTGTACCCAATGATAATGATGAAATCCATAACTATAAATATTTTGAAAGATCATACTTGAAATAGAGAGTTGAAAATTTTGGTACTTTTATCTTCTGTTCTACAATAAATTATATTTCAGGATACTGGCCGACGTTCAATTCGATCGCCTATATGTACCATTGACACAAAACATGGACTTATTTTATTGCGTCTATTAGAAGGAGTTATAAAAGTTATTTATCTCAAAGATTTATCTTCTCAAGAAACTGTATCAAAAACTCTAGAAGCCTATAATATCAAGTATGTCGATACCTCTTGACTCGTTTTTCTATTTCAACAAAATATGAAAAACCTTAATTTTAGAATTGATGAACAAAATATAATCGATATCCAATTTTTAACTGATCATCAAAAACCAACATTTATAATTTTACATACAGTAAATTATGATTCACTAATTTTCTTGTATAATAAATAGCATTTTTTTTCTTTGTTATTAATTAGCGTAAACCAGAATGGTACTATCTGAGTGACACTGAACCCGAAGAATATTTTTTACATACATATGAAATCGACTTAAAAGAACGTGTGTTATCAAGATTAAGTTGGAAAGAAAAAATAACAAACTCGGAAGCATCATTTCTTATTCCGAGTAAAACAATCTCATGAAATTATTATTTGACGCTTATGATCTATATTTTTAGTTGGAAGAGATGAGTTTAGTTGTATAGTTATTGGCCGAAACTCTATAGGAATATGTAAAGAAAATGGTCAAATACTAAATATTGAATCACCGCTACTTGAGGTAATGCTAGATTCGTGAATTGTCGACGGGGTTATTCATTTGTTTTTGTTTTTTTTTAATTTCAGGAAACAACATCTTTAATAAGTTATTGTCCGATTGATGATGATCGTCGATATTTAATCAGTGATGATAGGGGTAGACTCTATGTACTTATTCTCGAAGGCAATACACAAGATGAAAACTCAACGATAACAATAACTGACATGAAAGTAATATTCAAACGAGAGAGAAATCTCATATTCAGTCATTTATTTATAGTTAAATCTTCTTGGCGAAACATCAATTAGTCAATATATAGTTTATTTAGATAACAGTGTTGCTTTTATTGGATCCTATTTTGGTGATGGTCAACTTATTCGAGTACATTATAAAATTCACAATTTCATTTTTATCGTAAAATTTGTTTTCCTCTAATTTAAATTTAGCTTCTGTCGGAGCCACAAAATGGTAGTCATTTAGAAATGCTTGAATCATATACAAATCTTGGACCTATTCTTGATATGTGCCTTATTGATCTATTGCGACAAGATCGACAAGTTTGCTTAGAAATAATTCTCTTGTGTAGCATTGAAACAAAACTCATTTTCTCTTTAGTTAGTAACATGTTCAGGAAATTCAAAAGATTCATCATTGCGCTTCATTCGAACTGGTATTGGCATTCATGAACATGCATCCATTGATTTACGAAATATAAAAGGTTCATTTTGATTTCTAAACGTGATAGCTATTTTTTGCTATTAACATACGTTTTATTTTTCCACGAGCAAAAATTCTACTAATACTTTTTTTTTAATTTTCTAGGAATTTGGGCATTGAAAATCGATAATCAATTTGATAATCATCTTGTTGTGGCATTTTTCGACCAAACAAGGTTGATTGTTTTCTTTAATCTTGCTCGATCTTTTAATTTCTATTATTAGATTATTTCATTTGCAAAATGATGAAATTGAGGAAATCGAATTACCAGCATTCGATTTTCAACATCAAACATTATTTTGTACTAATGTTACATCTAATCAATATATACAAGTAAACGTTTATTTCATCTAGAAAATAAAGATTTACATTTCTGTAATTAGATAACAACCTATTCAATACGTCTAATCGGTAATAATGGTCAAAATTTATTTGTCGAATGGAGAAATGAAAATAATGAAATCACAGTTGCTTCATCAAATACAACACAATGTGTATGCGCTAGTGGAAATCAATTATTCTATTTTGAAATTGGTCCTGCAAGTTTACAAGAAATCAGGTAAATTAAAAATAACACAGAGTAAATTAATTTTATGGGTTGTGGTTTTTAGTAAATGTCAATTGCCATATAATATCGCTTGTTTGGATGTGACACCAATAAATTCGCGAGATGAACGAAGTAATCTTTGTGTTATTGGCCTTTGGACACAAATATCTGTTTGGGTATGTCGATTACCAACACTGGATATTCTACATCAAGAATCATTAACATCGGGTAGTTAAAAATTGGAATCAAAATTTGCAATTATTCTTTTTTTTTATAGATACATTACCGCGATCGGTTGTAATGATAACATTCGATTCACAGCCCTATGTTTTTGTTTCATTAGCTGATGGTCCTATTGTTTATTTTTTACTCGATGTTGAACAGGGCTTATTATATGAACGAAAAAAAGTTCCATTAGGTACAAAACCTACAACACTAACCATCTGTCAGCATACAGATTTATCTTCAACATCAAATAATACATCTATATCACGTACCGTTCTATTTGCTTGCAGTGATCATCCATCGGTCATATCATCATCAAATAATAAACTTGTTTTTTCATCTGTAAATCTACGTGAAATTGTTTGTATGTGTTCATTTAATTCAGAATATTATGGGCCAAGCTTAACATTAGTTACTGATATGGGCGTCATATTAGGTCGAATTGATGATATACAAAAGTTACATGTACGTTCATTGGGCTTAGGTGAAGCGGTGCAACGTATCGATTATTTAGACGAAGAAAAAATTTATATTATTTTAACACATTATATGGATACTTATAAAAATGATAGTAGTGTACCTATTAGTCAACAAGCATATCAAAGAATAGATTGTAAAACTACAATAGAAAAAATTAAAGACGTAACACAACAACAGCTCGACGACATGTTTGACTCGATTGTTATACTTGATCAACATACACATGAAGGTGAACATTTATTATGTGAAATTAAGATTACTAACAGAATATTGCTGTACTGTTAGTATTAAAAATTCAGCTAAAACGCATTTGTAGAATGCAACCATTATCGGGAACCACGGGGTCCTGTATCTATTTAAGGACAAAATTTCTTTCGTCTAATTCTTTCGAAAGATAATACAGAAACAGTTGAGATATCACTGACGATGTACTGTTACTAGTTATGATGTCTCTAATCGAGCATTTCTAATGAGTTACAACAAAAGTTCAACTGAATAAGAATAAGTTTTCAGACAAACTGATTCAAATAGATACGCAGCGTTTCATTGTTCTCAAGCAATACTTTCGATAACTATATTTCAATTTAACTTTCTCCCAAAATGAGTCAATCCATTTTTCGACTACTTTTAGCACATGCATCTGTAAAACTATTAAATAGTGAAGCAGCAACTAGTCTATGTGTGATAACATTTACTGAAGATCCTACAACGCCCTATATTGCCGTTGGTACAACAATTGTATTAGACGATGAAGATACGCCAAGATCTGGTCGAATAGTTTTATTTCGTTATATGAATGGTCAAATAACTATGATTTCAGAAAAAGAAGTCAATGGTCCACCGTTTCGAATGTTACCATTTCAAGGCAAATTACTTGTTGCAATTGGTAATTCTGTAAGAAAATAAAATTGAAGACTATTCTCCTTTATTTTTATGTATTCCCTTTTGAATATAAATTTAGGTTCGATTGTATAAGTTTTCGTTGGAAAATCATGAATTAATACAATTAGCAAAAACATCTGTGGATTATGTCGAATGTTTACAATTAAAAGTTAAAGATGATTTTATTCTATTCGGTGATTTAATGAAATCATTAACAGTACTTCGTTATAATGCTGACGAAAAGAAATTTGAAAATGTAAAAATCTCTAATAGACGTATTTTATTCTAAATTATAATGTGTTTAGATTGCAAATGATCCTCGTCCACAATGGACAAAAGCATGTGAATTCATTGATGATGATACATTTCTATGCGCAGAAGACGGCGGTAATTTAGTTTCATGTCATAAAAATAGTGGCTCAACAAAAGAACAAGAAAGAAATATTTTAAATGAACTTGGACTATATCATTTAGGAGAAGAAATTAATCTATTTCGACGAGGTAAATTTCATTTTCTATTATTTGAAAAGTTTTGCTCTCTTAAAAATAAAACCTTGAGTCAGGTTTATTCAAATCACATGGCGTTCACGAGAGCGAGCGATATTCTATAAACAAGAAACAAAAAAGCTAACTGAGATCCTTCATTCAACAGTAGTGTCAAACTCGAAACTTGAATTCAATTGAAAACTGAAATTTTCAACTTTCGACTGATAGCGATATATGCGTGAGTCATGATTCTTCAAAATGCTATTGGTTTAAAAGTTGAAAGTTGAAAATTTCAATTTTCAATTGAATTCAAGTTTCAAGTTTGACATATATGGGGTTCTTTTGAGATGCGAAATTTCCTGTCCTTCCTGAAAACACCACATTCTGTTTTCCTTTTAAAAGCAAATCATAATGAATTCATTTATTTTTGGAATATTTCTGAACTTGATTAAAATGTACAAAACTATGAAATATTTATTCTAGGTTCCCTTGTGACACAACATGCAGCTGAATCGTCTATTGCTATTGATACATGTATTCTAATGGGTGCTATATCTGGCTATATTGGACTTCTTCTTCAACTCCCACCACCATTATATCAATTACTTATGTCATTACAATTAGTACTAGCTAAATATGTACCAAGTGTTGGCAAAATTGAACATGGTACATGGCGTTCATTTGAATCTGATGAGCGTTCGGACGTTTCATGTGGTTTTGTGGACGGTGATCTTATTGAAACATATCTTGATTTACCAAAAACTGTGCAACAGGAGCTTATCAAAGAGCTACATGTATGTTTTTTTAAAATTTATTGATTTTAAAATTTTGGTTTAAAATTTAGGGAGAAAATAATGTTCAATTGAATACATCTGTTGAAGAGCTAGTCAAAATAATTGAAGAACTTGCGCGAATACATTGAACATTATTTTAATTCTCGTGTGTTTGCTTTTCTCATGCTGAATTCTTTTTATTTGTAACGCTTGATTTGATTAAAAGTCCAAATAGAAGATCTTGTTTTTCTTGAAACCATTTATTCATGAAAAATTCATTTCGTTTTGATAAACGAACAGAACTAGTTTACATGACTCAGAATTGATGTTGAAGTTCAATGAAATTTCATCTCAAGAGAAAGAGAAGAAAAGAAACACTTTTAATGATCATTGCCTTTGAAATTCATGGTTAATGATAGATCAGCATTGAAGATATACATAATTGTGACTATTTTTATAGGCATTCTTTTTCCTTGCCAATCGCAATCGTGTTCAGGACCATTCTTAATTTTACATGTATATTCGACCGGCCAAAGTCGCCTATCTATCGAATGAGCAATATATACAAAAGAAGAAGAAGAAGAAGAGGAGGAAGAAGCGACGGTTCATTGATTTAGTAATAGTTTGTTTCGTTCATTCATTTTGGTTACTAACCCTTACATCATCAATATCGCTCGAGTCACTTGCAAACCTTCGCCTAACTAACATACATTATTTTAAGTATAATGATGAACAACAACGGTGGCGGCTTTTATCCATCGCCGTATACATCAACGCCTTTAAATGGAATTAGGAGTAATTTTAACGTAGTAACTCCTCCGGCTGTTCCATCGTATTATAATCTACCATTTCAACAAGGTCAACAAGCGTATCAAAATTCTCAACAACGTTTAATAAATCAACAAAATCATGAAAATACTCCCAAGCTTCTTTTATTTAAATTCTATGATTTAGATAAAAATAATGACAATGAAATAGTTCGACTTATATTTTCATTTGTTGGTGTCACTTATAAGAATAAGCGTTATCAACAGGACGAATGGAATAAAGTCAAAGAGCAAATGCAATTTGAAAACTTGCCAATATTACGAACAAATAATCAATTTAAAATTTTTCAAATAAATACTATTATACGATATCTAGCACGAGAATTTCATTTAAATGGTATGGGCCAAGGTGATCATGTTATTATTGATATGGTTCATGAAACAGTGCGTGAATTTCGAGAAAAAATCTTCGATCAAAATAAGGATGACTCTACTGATTTTGAACAAAAATTACGCCAAATTATAGCAGATCATTCACCAACATATTTAAAACAATTGGAAAAATACTATGAAATATTTAATCGTCCTGGCCCATTTTATTTAGGTTCACATCCGTCATTAGCAGATTTACTTGTCTATGATACGATAAATTATTTAATTAAAGTGGATAAAAAAATTCTTGATAATTATTCTCGTTTGAAAGATACACGTCGACGTTTAGAAAAGCATCCGCGATTAATTAATTATCTTAATGCAAAAAATAATAATAATGAAAATAAAAGTCAGGATCAAACAGTTACACTACCACAACGTAACAGAACAAAGTCACCAATACAAAATGGAACATCTCATCAACATCGACATCAATCACACGAACAACAAGAAGCTCTTAATCGTCGCCATCATCACCATCATCACCATCATCATCATCATCATGGACATCATTCAAAAGAGCCAACGCCAGTTACACCAAAGAAACATCAAGAAGTGAGACAATCAAATTCACCTAGTATTTCAAAGAAAGAAAAAGAATCAACATCACTTCGACAAAGTAAACAACGATCCATACGATCATCAAATTCACCGAATAATTCAATCAAAGATAAAGAACTTACAACACTTTCGCAAGCGAAAAAACGATCTGTAAGATCATCGAAATCACCAAACAATCTAACGAAAGATAAAGATTCGAAATCGCCAAACAATCTAACGAAAGATAAAGATTCGACGCCACCATCACAAACCAAACAACGATCGTCAAATTCGCCCGTTAGCTCAACAAAAGATAAAGAATCGACGCCACCATCACAGACCAAACAAAAATCAGTAAGATCATCAAAATCACCAAGTACGTCAAACACAGAAAAAGAAGCAACACCATTACGAACAACTGATGTTCCACCTCCACCACCAGTACCAGTACCAACAACAGCAACAGTACCAATGCCACCGGCTACCACTGAAAATAAATCTCGATCGAAACAAAATTAATTCTTTATATGAAACTTCTTCGTTTTTTTTTCTTCTTCTTCTCTAATTCAAAAAATAAAAAGGATAGTAGTGTTTATATGTCTCTTTTTGTTGTATTGCTCATTTAATGCCACGTCCAAAACAATCATCACATAATTCATAAGTTGTTTGATGACCATAACCGTCGCATGTATAACATGATGTATGATTCGACCAACTTGATCGACATGAATTACATTCGGATTCAACAAACAATCTCCCATGGCCTAAACATTTAACACAACGTATTCGAGGAGGTCTTCGTTGATCATAAAATGCTTCCGATATAAAACTAGTTAATGCAGGAATGCGTGGTGGTTGACTGTATTCAGCGCCCATGTGAATTGAAAAATTCATCGGTAGAAATAAAACTATTTATATACGTATAGATAGATGTTTTTTTCCGCACGTGTTCTCATAGCTAGAATATTATAATTGGTTTTTACAAATACTAGAAAAAAAAACAAAGATATCTGGTATCAAAAATGCGCTGATAGTTTAACTTTTTTTCTCCAAAGGTTATTCCTCTATTCTAAATAACAGTAGACATTCAATTTGAATGAATCGGATGTTAATATGCACACTCGCTTTTTTTTCTTATCAATTCTAATATAATTTTTATACAAATTAAAATCAAACTTTTCTACATATAGTTTTAACTGTGAGCGTCTTCTATAGAACAGTATTTGCGATGCATACAAGTTTGACGGAAAAAATTATAATATCTATAGAAAAGTCAATTGATGGTATGAATAATTAATATAGAATATTGATTTATATCTCTTGAAAAACAGATTCAATCAGTCCATAAAAGGAAAAAAAGGAAATGAATTCGAAACATTTTTTTAAACAATCACTTCTAGAATTCTTTTTCTACTGCAATATCATAGTGCCCATCATTTTCTTGATTATACGCTAATGTTAATATAGGCAAAGATTTAATTGATGTTAACGGTTCATCTTGCGGACATACTTCAAGTATTGGACATTGACTAAGACTGGTTATTATCTTAAGATTGGTTCCAATTAAATTACTGATTGTTAACGGTAATATATCACCTAGAGTTGATGAATAAAATTTATCTGAACGAAATTTTCGTATTTCATCATAATAATTGACATCGTTTATATATGGTTTATATTTTGTCGGATTTAATTTCCATTCTAAACAAACTAATTTACGTAATGCATGTGCTAATCTTGTTACATTCGTAAATAAATTCTCTGGAAAATTTAAACGTCTTTTTATGGCTATACGAAAATAACGATCTTGATTAAATAATATTATTAATTGACTAGCAATAGCGGTAAAAAAACAGTTTCCATCACCATCAACTAATTGTCGTCGATAACCAAAACGTGAAAGATTTAAATCTAATTGTTCTTCGGATGACAATGGTGGCGTGAGAGATCTTTTTATTGGAGATTTTATTCTCTCTTTTTGTACTAATTCATTGGCATGAGGTTTTATTTCATTTGTTTGTTGATTTATTGTTTTTATTGGAAGAATATATTTAGTTTGATACGGTTGAGTATATGTATATGTTAATATAGGTCTTTGCACATAAATAATCGATGGTTGCGATGGTATCAAATTCAATAAAATATGATTATTATTATTATTATTATTATTATTAGTTGGTTGAATATACAAATTTTCAATTGTATAAAACATTTGGTCAACTTTATATTGCTTATTTTATCTTTATTATATTTGTATGTTATATAAGGTTGAACAAAACCGAGAACATGAATAGCAAGTGTCACGGTCGAATGAATAGATATTCAAAATGAAAATTAAATGACGTCGCAGGGCAAGGCCTTTCTAATCATTTTTAACGTACACTAAATAATGATACACTTTTTGAGTCACTTGAAAATGATCATTTATGACAGATTCATAACAGCCGATAAAAAGATTAATAATCGAACTTCGGAATGATTAAAGTCAAAACAGAAATTATGTTATTTTAAGTGTCGGTTATTTGTAAAAATTCATGTTTCCTACAATATATAAATATTCGTAATCGCGAGACTGAATTATGATGTTTAGATATATTCTATATGTGTTTTTCTTTATTTGTTCTTCTAGAACGATGATGATGATAAATAACAAGTGCATTACAAAGAATTTAAATAATGAAAATCGAGGTACATCTTTATTTCTATGTTTTCTATTCGTCGTATATATATATATACGATAAGAACGATGTTTACATTTACCGTTTCAAGTTCACTTTATCGATTGTTCGTGGTCGATTCTATTGATTTTATTCTTCGATCTGCCGTGCGATAATCATGCTGGTTCGTCTTGTGATTTAATTTAATATTTTTTATCTTTTATTTTTGTTTTGTATTTTATAGTTTTCACTCAGATTTGGGTTACTTGTATTTATTATTATTTATGTAAACGGTGAAACTAGTGATATAGGTAATTATTAAGAAAATTTCTCATTTGAAAGATTTTCCTTTAATCATCTAGGTACTACAAATACAATAAAACAAGTAGAAAATGATGATTCAACAGATGAACGTCTTACCATCGAAGAAGCTCAAACTGAAGAATTAATAACCACCACAACGGAAGCGTTAGTAAATATTTTCTCTTCTATGCTTTATTCTTTTTTCATTTTTTAGAGATTATATTTCATTGGATCAAGATCAGTTATCATCAATGGAAATTTGTTCGTATTAATTTCTGTTATTTTTTTGCTCCAACTATCAATTTCATTTTGATTTCTCTTCTTTAGTAAGACCTCCATGTGCTGGCACTAGTACTCGTCCATCAAAAAGATTTGCATATTTAAAAGATAGTACAAAATATGTTCAATGTCGTGATGAATTTCATTATGAAATTGTACCATGTCCCAATGGTGGTGAATATGATGAAGATACAGATACATGTACTGTTGTTGTTCCAAAGATTAATAAATGTGAAGAAAACAATCCATGTTTAAACAATGGTCAATGTATACCATTAGAGGATTCAGAAGTTAAATGTTCATGCCATCCAGATTGGACTGGTGAACGATGTGAAACACCGAAGAATTCATGTGTGAAAAAACCTTGTGGCCCAAATGCTCACTGTCGCATACTAAAAACTATTGATTATGATCAAGATTATGTGTGTATTTGCCATAGTTCTACAACCTATGGTCTTAGTTGTCACGAAGGTATATGAATTTTATTAATTTTTATTATTTTAAAATAAATTTATTTCGTCTTAGTTGTGCCTAATCCATGTTTAACAAGTGATGACCAATTTTTTCCATTCGTATTTAGCCAACGTGCCTATGTTCAGTGTCATGGAGAACTTCTTCATTTTCAAAGATGTAGTTCATTACTTTTTTGGAATCAAGAAGAAATGGTTTGCGATCGTAAACGACCAACAAAACATTTTGCACCAACATCAGCAACAAAATTAATAACAACGAACCATAAGGGTCATCAAGGAAAACACGTAGAGAAGATCAAAGAAGAAAAAATTATTACAACAATTATGGCAGTTGAACAGAATAAGTATGAAAATAATTTCGATGTATTTTTTAATAGGAACTTTTATTCTTAAATTTATGTTTTTAATAGAAAAGAAAATGATGAAACTACAACGTTTATACCTGCAAGAGTAGCAAATAGAGAAGAATTACTATCGAGTATGAATAATCAACTCAATAATAATTTATTAATCTCTTTAATACTTTTTTTCCATAGATTTTGCAGCTGAAAAGGAAAAAGAAAAACAACAACAGTCAGGTATATTTTCCCTTAAATTTCCTATTTAAAATTAATGATTTTTTTTACATAGAACCAACAGTAGAATCTGTCGAAACAATTCAAACAACGGAAAATACGATAATAGAACCAGTGCCTACTCTATCAACAGTAAACCAATCATTACCACCAGCGACTAGTATGCTTTTCATTTAAATCAACTTACTCTTTCTGATCGTCAAAAAGAGTTCGATTTATATTGCGATTAAAATTACTCGTACTTTTAATTATAGCTGAAGAACAATCAACATCAACTTCAACTGAAGCATCAGTTTTACCTTCAATTGAGGAATCAATTTTACCTTTCACTGAGGAATCAATTTTACCTTCCACTGAGGAATCAATTTTACCTTTCACTGAGGAATCAATTTTATCTTCCACTGATGAATCAATTTTACCTTCAACTGAGGAATCAGTTTTAGCGTCAACTGAAGAATCGGTTGTAACTTCTACTACTGATTCATCACAGATTGACGAAGACGGTATGCACTAGCTCTTTCTATTACCATCTAATCTACAAAAACAATTACTTAGTTAGATATTCCATATGTCAAACCAGTTTATCCAACGGAAATATTCTTAGGTACGTAACTTAAATAATCCTTATTCAAAATAAAAAAATTTCTGTATTAGATCCAATTCCAGAACCAATACAACCCACATATCAATATTATCCTACGCAAGCACAGTCATGGCAGCGTAAGTTTTTTCTTTAGAAGAGAACGATCTCATACTTTTTCGTGTTTATCAGCATATCACAATTATCAAAATCAACCAATATTTGGATGTATGAACTTTCTCTCGTATAATTTCAACCTATACACTCGATTGAATTTTTATAGATAGATACCCCTCAACACCTACACCAACAGATAGATTTTCTTTTTCACAAGGTTAGTTTTATACGTCCAAGAAATCGTCTATCAATATGATCTATTAATTAGGTTTTCAACATTATCAAAGACCAATACAATCATGGCATGGTGTGTTTGGTTTTTCGTAAAACAATTCACATTCTTTTTAAATAGGTTACCAAACTCAACAATGGCTACAAGGTATAAGCATTCTCTCACATGTTCATCAAGTTTTACATTTACAAATATTATAGGCCAAAATCAACCAAAAGTTGTTGAAACAACCACATTCACACCACAATTAGTTCTTCCACAAGGTTTTTTTTGACGTTCTCTATTGCTTATGCTGAAAAACCCATTCCTTCTCATTCTTAGTGTTACAGTGATGCTGCTAGTATACACACTCGACATATATGTGTTATTCTCTATCATCTTCTTTAATCTTCATTTGTCTTTTCTCTTTTCTCTTCTCTCTTCTCTTGTCGTTCTCGCTATATATTTCATGTAATATCGAATAAAGGACATCCTTGTTAAATAAAGTTAACGTACCCGTTGTACGTACACACATACTTCTCTCACATTTATCTCACACTAACATTTGGCGACCCTGAAAACAACATCAAGCAATAATAATAAAAAAAATTCAACAACATCCAGCAAGAATCAATCGTTACTTAATTCCATCAAGTTATAATTCAAAACAAATAGAGCCTCTCGGGAAAAGAAACTCGTTCATATATTCATATAAAAGGCTCTGCATATAGAGACTTGAATTTTTCTCTTTGAACAAATAAAATTATTAGCTGATATTAAACATTGTAATTTATTTATAGGTGAGAAAACCTTTTCTAAGCAATGAAATTATTCATTTAAGGACTACTTTTGAGTAAACCGTAAAATTTTCAAACAAGAAACTAACATTGCAAAATTGTTTTTGGATATCAAATTCTATATTGAGAAAAGGAAAAATCAACGTAAAATAAATCAAATAACTTTCTTGGGATAGACAATTGTAGACAGAGATTCTAAGAAGAATTTCGTTCATATTTTTGCATTATATCGATTCATACACTGATCCAATTACATTAACAATAATCATTTCTCATATAATATAATCATAACGGCTACGGGAACAAGATCACAAATCAAGAAAAATAATACAAAGCTATTACCGTACACAATAATTACAAATTCATTATCTCGTACAATATCTAGAAAGAATCCTTCAATAAATTCGATATCATCTTCGAATATGAATCAAATGACTGATACAACATTATTAGTTAAAGCGCGGAAAGCTAGATTCGATGATCTACCAAATTTTTCTGGACATTCTTCTGAGGATGTCGAACGTTTTTTAAAAAGCATTAAACATATTACAAAGGCTAACGATCAATCAGAAAATCACGAAATTCTCGAAATCGTTCGCGGAAAATTAATTCAATCGGCAGGTTTATGGTTCGATAATCATGAACAGGATTTTAAAAAATGGTCAGATTTTGAACTTGCATTTCGAAATCGTTATTTCTCGTCAACAATGATTCATAAAAAATTCGATTTATTGAAACAACGAAAACAATTACATGATGAACCCGTTACATCTTATTTTGATGATATTGTTAATTTATGTAAAGAAATTGATCCACAGATGTCAGAACTAATGATGATAAAACATTTAATGAGTGGAATTCATCCTGAATTTCAGAAAGAACTTTCTCGGCGTGAATCAACCATGAATACATTAAATGAATTTTTAAAATACGCTAAAATCGAACAAGATTTGAATGATACATTTGAAAATTTTCATCGACTATCAATAGAATCTACAAAACCTAATTTTGAAATCAATCATCGACAAATTCCTTCATTGACCAATATGATTGAACGACCAAAACAACAATATCAATTTATGAATAAAATGAATCCTCATTCACATTCATTTACAACACAGAGATCCGATTATAAACGGAACTCGAATTATCAATATGAACCTCGATCAACATTTACACCTAATAAAAATATGCAATATAATTCACACCAACATGAATTGCAACAAAAAAATTATATTAATAATCAGTTACTATCACAGCCATTGTTTAATCATTGTAGAATATGTAGTCGACAAAATCATCGAACAATTGATTGTTTTCATAAACAAACAACCGGATGTTTTAATTGTGGTCAAAATCATACTGTTCGCGAATGTACAAAGCCTCCAAGTTTTCAGTAACTGGGTCACGCGATGGCGGTGTTCCCAGTCAAATATTAAGCCATCAACAATAACATCTTTTCCCGTTTACATCAAGATTCGTGTTAATGATCAACCAACAGAAGCCATTATTGATGCAGGATCTGCCATCTCAATTATTCGTTTAGATTTTCTTAAGATCATTCATCACAATAATTTAATTTACCAAGCCAGAGCATGTCAAACAGCGAATTCAACACCTCTTATATTATCGGTCACATTAAATTAGAAATAAAAATTAAAGCTGTATCAACTTATGTCATTACACATGTCGCGACAAATTTAATTACATCTATTCTTTTAGGCAATGATTGGATTAATTCGAATCACGTTCATCTCTTTGGCGATCAGAGTTACATCAACGGCAAAAGAGGACTAGATGTTACAGTGACAGAACGAAAAAGGTGTTCTCTTCGCAGGATTCGAACCACACATCTTCTGCTATCCGGGCAGATGTCCTATTCCAGTTAGACTAGAAGAGACACACACAACTGTATTCGTCTTACATAATGATCTATCATATCCATTATGTAACAATCAGAATCAATTAACTATTCCTGATCAAGATGGACAATTAAATTTTATCCCATATGTAGAACCAACATGCACTAATTATCCAGCTCTATTAGTTCATCAAATTACTATTCCTCCATATTCACAAGTATTAGCTGATATTACATGTTCAGTTAATGATGCTAATGATTTTATATTTGAACCATACGAACATCATATTCCAAAATCTATTTTCATACCACACACATTATTGAACATTAATAAACATCAAGCCAAAGTATTACTTATGAATGCTCACGATCGACAAAAAATATTATCAAGAAATACACGAATCGGAACTATTTCTCGTGAGACAACATATTCAATATTTACAACAACCGAATCTTCAACAGCACAAAATTCTTTTTTACATGAAAATTTTCAAAGGTCATCTTGACCTTTAAAAAATTTTAACAGCAGAGCTGTCTTAAACAGAAAAGACAACTCGAATTCAACCAAATTAAGTATTACTTGTGATTTATGTAATGAATATTTTTTATCTGGGAATGATTTACAGAAACATTTGCGAGCAAAATGTTATTCCGATCAGATTCGAAAGCACATACTCGAATCGACCAAGCATATAGATAATGAAAAACATCGTTTAGCAATTCAAGATATATTATGGCGAAATAAAATATTATTTGATCCTACACCATCAATTATTAATATTCCATCACAGTCGGCGATTAGAACTGGTGATCATCCACCAATTTATTCGAAACAATATTCTGCGTCATATCCCATGTCTTCTTATTTTTTGAAAAACCGACGGTTAACCGCGGTTGTTAAAAAAACCGTCGGTTACCGCCGGTTCTAGTTAAAACCGACGGTTAACTGCGGTTAACCGCCGGTTTCGAGCAGTTGATTTTAACAGTAGCGACACAAAGTAAAGTAATCGGTATAACNCATACACAGATCAAGATATGAAATTTCAAGAAACGCAAAAGTTATTAGAACGTGGTCAAATTGAAGAATCAACTTCTCCGTGGTCGTCACCTATAGTTCTTGTTAAGAAGAAAGATAAAACAATGCGATTTTGTATTGATTATCGACGTCTAAATGCTGTTACAATTAAAGATGCATTTCCACTTCCTCGAATCGATGAAATATTTGATCAATTATCTGATGCCGTATATTACACCAAATTCGATTTTAAATCTGGTTATTTCCAGGTACCTCTCTCTAAAGAGGACCGTCCGAAAACTGCCTTTTCAACTCGCGATAATCATTATCAATTTACAGTACTTCCACAAGGTATTACCAACGGACCCGCAACATTTCAACGTGTAATTAATCATATATTAGGACCCGCAAGATGGAAATATGCGTTAGCTTATATCGATGATGTAATCATATATTCGAAAACGTTCGAAGAACATTTATCACATCTTAATGATATTTGTACAATATTAAAAAATGCTCGATTTCGTCTTAATCCAGAAAAATGTGAGATAGCTCAAACACAAACAGATTATCTTGGACATAATATAAAGAATGGTGAAATTCGTCCAAGTCCTAATAACATCAATGGTTTATTAAATACAAGATTACCACAAACTGCAGATGAAGCTTGCAAATTTGTTAAAGCAGCTGAATATTATAGGAAATTCATACCAAAATTTTCTCAAATAGCAGAACCACTTCGGAAATTTGTTCCAACTACAAGAACCCAACAAAAGAAAGGACAAAAAACTTTAATTAAATTAACCAATGATGAATTAAAAGCATTCGACCAACTTAAACAAATTCTTACGACAGATATGGTATTACGACTTCCAAATAACAGATTCCCTTTTAAAGTACAAACTGATGCATCTGATGAGGGAATCGGTGCAGTATTATTACAAATCTATCCAGAAGGAGATAGACCTATTGCATACCTGTCAAAGAAATTTACTCAAGCACAACGTAAATGGTCTCCTATGGAACAAGAATGTTATGCATTTATTTGTGCATTAGATAAATGGCATAATTATTTAAGTGGAATTAAATTTACATGGGAAACTGATCACAAAGCATTAACGCAATTAAATCAAAAAGCTCAAATTAACAAACGATGTGAACGATGGAGATTAAAAATTTTAGAATATGATTACAAGGTGAAATATATTCCTGGATTAACAAATTCTATGCCGGATTATTTATCAAGATCTCCAGTTGATGATGCTGAAGAAGATCCTGATGAAATTTCATTACTTATTTCAAAATCAACACAAACAGATTTTTTAGATATTATTAATCATTCACC
The DNA here is from genome assembly GCA_905331475.1 of Rotaria socialis. Taxonomy (NCBI): domain Eukaryota; kingdom Metazoa; phylum Rotifera; class Eurotatoria; order Philodinida; family Philodinidae; genus Rotaria; species Rotaria socialis. The sequence continues at coordinate 83,384 of CAJNYU010003513.1, forward strand.
TGTCGTTGCAGCTGTTCAAACTCGTGCTATGAAATTACGAAATTTAACTTCAAATGATAAAAATGATACAACAATATTAACACCAGATACTCCAATTGGGGAGAATCGAATAACTACAATTTCAATCGAACAATTAATACAAGCTCAACAAAACGATAATTATGCAAAGAATATTCTGAACAAAATCAAGAAATACAAACATTATATTATAAATGATAATCTGTTAATGCGTCGTACGAATCCTCCAGTTCCTTATGTACCACAGGGTGATCTTCGAAAAATAATTCTAAATATTTATCATGATAGTGCAGCCAACGGTGCTCATTTCGGAAGAGATAAAACTATACCAAAAATTAAACAACGTTATTTTTGGCCTTCGATGTACAAAGATATTGATAATTATATTAAATCATGTATTCCGTGTGCACAATTTAATCCTCGTCGACAGAAACCTCCTGGTACATTAAAACCAATTCAACCTCCTGATGGAGTGTGGCAATTAGTATCGATGGATTTTCATGGACCTATTAATCCAACAACTCAACGTGGAAATAAATACATTATATCTCTTACCGATATATTATCAAAATTCGTTATTACAAAAGCTGTACGTGATAATACGACTCTCACAGCTGTTCGATTTCTTAAAGAAGATGTTATTTCAAAATTTGGAACGCCTCGATGTATTCTCACCGATAATGGAACACATTTCACATCAACAATGATGGATGAATTAGTTAAACAAATTGGAACAACACACCTTTATTCAACGCCTTATCATCCGCAAACCAATGGTCAAGTTGAGAGATACAATTCGACAATGGATGCAAAAATCGCAGCTTTATCAAATCTGCGTAAAACAGATTGGGATGATCAATTACCATTCGTAACATTTAATTATAATACTTCAATCCATTCGTCAACAAGACAAATACCTTTCGAAATGATGTATGGTCGATCGCCTGTATTACCTTTTGACCATCAGGATACCAATGTTACATTATCATATGATCCTGAACACTCGAAGAAATTAAAGCAATTCTTATCAACATTAAATGAACAAGCGAAAATTAATATTATAAAAAATCAAGAACGATACAAGCAACGTTACGATATGAATCGTTCAAATCCCACGTACAACATTGGAGAATTAGTTCTTTGTAAAACACTCAACATCCGTTATAAATTCGATATTCGTTATGAAGGACCGTTTCGAATTGTTAAACAACTTACACCTAAAACATTCATTATACAACATGTCAAGAAACCAACATTATATCGTCAAGTTACTACCGACGTGTTACTGCCGATATTCGAACGAAATTTTTAATCGCAGGAACTCATATATAGAGATCCGTTCACTGGAAATATGTCAAATAAATGGAATGAATACTTGTTATTAAATTAACCTCATATAATATGATTTAGCATAGCATTATCGGGGAGCATGAGTTTCCCTCACTCACTGATTATGAAGGGCTATTATATTTAATTTGGAACATTATTAATTAATAATTAATATTCTATTATACGAAACTTATTATGGATTAAATAATTTAATTTATGATTTCTATCAGATCCTCACTTGATCACTGAGAATCGCA
>CAJNYU010003515.1:0-17003 GCA_905331475.1 Rotaria socialis
GTATTCTTTATCTCATTGGAGATAATTGAATACGAGTATATCTGTCCCTGTGATTATTATGTTTCAGAGTTCTTGTTTATTATTGTTAAAGTGTATGTTATCGAACCTGCTAATAAAGAAGCGAAACTACACCTTAACAATCACTAAGTGTAATTCAATTTCATGTTGCAAAAAAAGCAATAACAATCCTTTTCCAAATTCTACTGGAATAGCCGCATGGAAATGTTGGCATTTCTAAACTAGGCATAGCTCGAGAATTAATAGAAGTGATACTAGAATTAAATGTTCAAGATTTCTTCTTTTAGAACATTTTAAGATGCCAGTCACTAGAAAAGGATTAACTAAAATTCTTTCTCTCACCGTTATAAATCATTTGATCGGTTTAATAGTTTTAACAACAGTTTTTAAACAGACACTCTCAATATATAGCACTATTAGTATACATTCTGTTTCTTGCGTCACAGCCAAATAACTCTAGAATATATTATTATTATTTTGACTTTCAATTAGGGGAATTCTTAAAAATCTCGCGTGAACAAAAATTAACAATCTTCGAGACAATCATTTCATCTTGAAAATATGAAGTCATAAATTGAAATATTTTCAAACATCGGTTTAATAGTATCTGATATATTTTTATATAAAAACGAAATATTTAGTACTCACCACACGACCTTCATTGCAATCATAAAAGCGTTCAAGCAATTGAATTACTGTGGATTTACCACATCCACTCGAGCCTTAAATAAGCATGAAAATATTTTTTTCGATTATTCGATTTTAAATAGATTGTCTTACCAACGAGTGCAACACTTTGACCTAAAAGAAAATTAATAATCAAAACTTGAAGAGTAAGAGCAAAATTGACAAACCTGGTTTTATTGCTAAATGAAATTTATTCAGTACAGGAAGTGATTTGCGCGTTGGATACGCAAACGTCACGTTCTCAAACTCGATCGATCCAGAAAAATTTTCCTACAAAAATTTAAGAAAAAAGAGAATTCAAGTTTTTTCGAATGAGCGTACGGTGGGAAAAAGCTTGCTTCTGTACTTCAGAAGTACAGGGGTACGCTTTTTTCCACTTGAAAAATTCTCACAATTATGTGACCCTCAGTTGACCAGTTGTCAATCATTGGTTTACGTTTGAAAATTCGACACAATCTTTTCGCTGATGCAGATGATCGAGCCAATTCGGTTGAACTATCAATGCAAAACAAAATTCATAGTAGACTATTGTGAATAGACGTAGTTTCACGACAAAAATATTGTTAACAAGCATTGACCATTGTAATACAAAATGCTAGAAAATATCATGTAGGATTTTAATACAGTTTAAGCAAAGCTATTGACGACGAGTGAATGTGTAACACATTCAGATGTCGGTGTGATTTTGAACAACTATATTGAAGATTGCAGATATGAAATGTTTTCTAGAGATATGTTTCTAACGTCAGTAAAAGGTCTTAATAAAAAATGACATCCATCAGTCGAATTGAAATGAGTTTTACTTGTTCGACTTTGATTTAGTTCGGTATCGTTTTCAACTCGCAGTTAAAATTCAATCTTTGATATCGTTCATCCGGTTTTCATGGAATTCACTCTAAGAAAATGGTCAACGTATGATTATATATGACAACTCTCTGCTTCCACCTAACATACGCTAATAATATGTATTAATTATCAGAAAATATGAAAAAATATAAGCTACGAGAAAGTCTTTCTTCTGAAGGTATCGGATCTTCGTCAATAACAGACGAAGTCATATGGACACTAGCCAACAGTAACGTTAGTCGACTCGAGTAGTTCTCTAGAGACACGCTAGGAAATGAATTAACATATGACATATGACATACACGCCAGCTTTATAAAGGAAGAAAAATAAGCCAATAAAACAGCGAAAAGAAAACAAAATAGGAGAAGCCTGAAGACAACAATTTATAATACGATCTGATAAATAGTTGGGTGTGTTGTCTCAGCAATTATATGGAGTCGACTTATTGTGGCACGGTTTATGACAGGTATTAACTAATATACAAAAATATCTGAATAAAACATATAATAATGATAGGCATTACATCGCTCAGCAATGGATTAATGGTTATTGTGTGTTCGCAAAATAGGCAATATTTTCTGTTCAAGTAACTGAGAGTGAGGTGCAGTAAGGGGGAACAGCGGAGTTGAAGTAGCTCAACGTATCTAAAGTTAATTCAAGTCAAAACTTTACTGTTTCCCCTTGAGGTGCAGTCTCAACTATTGATGAAAATTCGGTTGACAAAAGTCATATTAGAGAACTTTCTCGCACTCTTTCTTCTAATATCTTTAATATTCTGCTTATTCTTATTATGCCTGCAATGAAAATTCTTTTAAATGTCATTAGTCTCCTGTTAATCTCTATAGAGCAAGAGTGAACCGATTGACTAGGCAAAACAAGCTTGTTAGCACAGTCTAACTGAAATTGAAATGTAGAACTCAAATGTATTCTTTAAGTCGGTGATATTAATACTAAGATCTTATAATAAAGAAAGTCTCTCGGGCACTACTTATTTTGTACAACAATCGATCGTCAGAGAAACGATCTGCTTTATTTTTTTCTGTCTTTAGAGCATGATATATTTTCTCGTTTTCCCTGGCGTCATATTTGTTTTTGATTCATTCGTTACTAATTACTTCTATTTTCTTTTTCTTAATTTGACATTGTTATTATTCTAAGCATGAAACTAACTTCAAAATAGGGCTTTTGTACATATCCATTATATTTACAACAGGTTGAAAAGCACCATTATATATCTCGTTTAGATCTCTCTCGTCCTTCAAAAATCATGTTTTCCACGATAGGAAGATACACTAAATTGACTGTAGTGAGATTTGGTGCATGCCTTGCTACACGTGACATGAGCAGCTACACATCCACACACAAATTCTACTGTAACTGTGTGGTTTGACACCATTATCATTAACATTGAATTATAAACTATTCAGCTATTGGAACTACACTTCGGCAGAACATTTAAATTTAGACGTATAAAAAATTAAAACTTATTGGAAATCATTGCTTTGTAAACTTATCAATGAAGAGCATGAAAATCATAATATATTTGAATCAGGCCGTTTTTCTCATTATATCATTTAGCGAGTATGGATTGTTTATAATTAGAATCAGCAATTAATTATTATCATGAAGCATGATAAGTAGCATCTATATATGAATTAATTCAGTACGTACATCATGAGAAATATTGGTATCACATCAAACGAAAACGGTACAAAAGCAAATAACCTGTAATACATAGAAATAAACAATATAAATTTTCAATATACGTTCAAAAATACTTGAAAATTTTCAATTTTTGCATTAAAGTTAATCAAAAATCAGTGAGCAATTTCTCATTATAAAATATTGATTGGCACTATTTTGGCTGTTTTTCAACATACAGTAATACTCGACTAGTTCAGTTTAGTCAGTAGATATATTTCTGTCGGCAAAAATACTTCATTGGTAAATCTTTGATAATTCAAGTTTATGACATAATGAAAAGCGTAGGGATGCAGCAAATCATTATTTGTCTTGAAAGGTTTGTAAATTTTCGAGATGAAAACCCACCAAATCCAATCAAATCTTTGTGGCAATTATAACTAGCTTTATTCGCTCTGCTTGGTACTGATACCATATTTTACCCGTTGGGACGGAAAGCATATATATGTGCTTCGATTCTGATTCCATTAACACCTATCCTACGCTAATCTCTAACGAGGCTCTAATGGCAGAAATGACGGTATAGATCATTAATTTATTACTCTCGATGCATGGCTATGTGATCGTTGGTGCTGTGTCCTCATTCAACTTGTTTCTTTCTTTCTTTCTGTCTCCTCTTACAATGGAGGTGTTTCAGGTGATAAGCAAAAACGTTGAAGTTTTTTATGTCAAATGAAAGCTCTCATCATGAAACTAACATAGTTAAAATATTAGCGGCTGTTGCCGTACTCTTATGGAGATATTCGATTTTTCAGTGAATTTTCTCTACAGGACCGACTTCCCAACAATATCATATTCTCGAATTTGAACCTGAAACTTTGTATGCATGAAGGTTTCAATGAGACTAACTTACAGAAAAAACATCAAAAGGTTTGAACAAACCCTCTTCGAGATATGAATCTCTCAAATATTGACAATTTTCTACAGAAGCTGTATACTTGAGGCATCTATATTTCGAAGAGGGTTTGTCCAAACCTTCTGGTTTTTTTTTCTATTAGCTAGTCCCTTTGAGACCTTCATGCATACATAGTTTCAGGTTCAAATTCGAAAATATGATATTGCTGGGAAAGCCGATCCTGTAGAGAAAATTCACTGAAAAATCGAATATCTCCATAAGGGTACGACAACAGCCGCTAATATTTTAACCATGTTAGTTTCATGATGAGAGATTTCATTTGACATAAAAAACTTCAACGTTTTTGCTTATCACCTGAAACACCTCCATTGTTAGATCCATTACTTCTATTACGTCTCTATCGAATAATGATACATACTATGGATTTTTCGAGTACATCTTCTTAGTCATCTTCTTGCGAGTTCTCTTTTTTCTAATATATTCTTATTCTATCCATTAAATATAACAAGCAGAGCTAAACAGAGAGCTGTTTCCAGATACAAATGCACCGGATTTAACATCAGACTTTGTATTTCTGATTGTTTTCGCGATTATCATACGTTGAAATACTTGTAAATGTTTATTCTTTATATTTGCGAATAGATGCATTGTTCAGTATTTCAAGAAAACTATTTATTTTTTGCTACATTAATCCTGTCTCCAAAGGGTTAGATAACCTCTATTCGAAATAGACAACATAACATTCGATTCTTCGTGATGTGACGCATCGATCGATGTATTTGGTTTTCAGAACAATCCGAGTTTATTTACTTTTTCAGTTCTTTGATACGAAAATGTGTCATATAAAAACAAGTGGATTAAGAAATGAAATAAAATTCAATCATCTCTAACTGCGATGCTATTATGACACTTCTTACTAAATGCCAACTGTTTGTTTTTCAATTAATTGATAGAGAATTATTCACTCTATTTCAAGTACTGACGTTCAGCCGTATACTGAAATTATCAAAGATTCACCAATGAAGTAATTTTGTTAGTAGAATTATGTGTAGGGGTAGTACGTTAATGTTAATTTAAAATTAACGCTAACTAAAAGCGTTAACCGTTAATATTAACAGTTAACGCTTTTAGTTAATTACCGCCGTTTATTAACTCGCATTAAATGAAATGGTTCACCCCTAATTATATGTATTGAGTTTATGAAGAGAAATATTAGCAAATGAACAGTTGAAGGTAACAACCAACAATCGAAAATATTTATTTTCCTTTGTTATTTCCGAAAATATAATAAGCTCAAGGTAAACGTTTCGGTTATTTTATATGTATCATATAACTTACAATATAGTACGCTGCGAATCGATGAGATTGTGATCAAGAAGTACAAGAGTAAGTGAACAGAGGGCAGGTAACATGAATGTAATAACTGGATATGATAATGCAAATGACAAACCACTTTTGAGTATACTTGGAATTGCTAATCTAGAAAAGAATTTTAATACAACAAACATGTGAAGTACTCATATGGGAAGTATTTTGGGCAACTGTTAAAAGTGAGACATTTATAGAGATGCTAAATCAAAATTTCTCGATTAATATCTGAATAGTAAATTTTTATTGCATTGTTGTTATCAAATACATGTACATTCTAGAAGTCATCGCCCTATTAAAACTCAAAAAGATTTCCACTTAAAACTTTGATAATAATAAGATTTATCATCAGTCATCGTTGCATATCCTCGTTAACTGAAGTAAAATCATTAGCATTTCATAATTTCTTCATCTTTGAATTCTTTCATTGAAGATTGTAGTCTTTTTGGAATTCTTACCTGTACCTCCGTTCCATGATATTTGCGAATGACTTTAATATCTCATATTGTCTATTAAGTTGATACACAGTGCGAATGTTGCGCACACTTTGTGTCACTAAATCACTGTACTCCAATACCAGTTTCTGAAATAATGTTGCTAGCCGAGTATTTCGTCGAACGTTAAGAATAGCATTGATAAATACAACAGCCAGTAAAGCATAGGCGACCAATGTCAATGCCCATGAAAAAATCATTCCAAGCACAAGAGCAATTAATAAAATTGAAACCGAGTGGATAACTAGACCGAAGCGAACTCCAGTCAGCTAGAAAATTTCTTTTCCCATGTATCAAAATTACATATTTTATAGAAAAAACAATCTTTCTCAGTCGTATACTCCAATCTTATTTACAAATAATTCCTCCAATTTTGATTCATCAAACTCTTGAATAAGGAATGTTTGTCATTTACCACAAATCGCCATCCCCAGGTGCATCCCTACATCATATATACATTTGTGGATAATTAAACAATTATTGTCCATTCTGCTGACCAAAGAGGGATTTTTATTTAGATTTTTACAATATAACATATATTATGTGTAGATCTGTGACAGCTCATAATCTTATGAGTTCGCTACTTTTCGAGAGCTGGGTGCAATGACTAGTTCCCTTTTTAGAGCTTGCACTGATGACCAGACTGTACTTACCTATACTACGGTTTCCGTTACAGTACTTGATTTCAATGGTAACTTATTTTTAGCGCAGTAGAAGATGGCGTTGAATTATGGCATGTATGCCATATCTTATTTTAAAAGAAAATTCCTATTTAGCCACCAGAATTGATCATAATTGTTTAATTATCCACCAATGTGGCTACGATGTAGGAGTGAATATGGAGGTCACAATTTGTGGTAGATAATAACCAACCGCCCCTTTTATGCTTGAAAAATTAATATTTCAGATTTTTCTAGTATTATTCTTCATATTTTCTTTCTGGATATTTTTTATCAAAGCTTAACGATAAACCTTAGTCGTGATATTATGAAAATGCGTAGACGAACATTTATCCTGGCACGCCCATTAATATGTGGTTGTATGAACATAATTTTTGATGAAAACTTTTCAAGTTTAACGACACAAATGTGTGACTTATTCGCATGCATACCTTCTGAATTTCAAGTGTATCTGTGGCGAGACATGAACACAATGATCCAACACTATTTTCAGCTTCATCAAACCATCCAACTTCTTGCCGCAATATGCATCCGAAGGTTTTAATACGTAATCGATTGGTCAGGCGTGCACCGGCCACTGCCAAGCTACCTTGCTATAAATGTTGAAGACAAAAAGAACTTTTTTAGCAGAACATCTATTTTGCATTTAGTTGGGCTTGCAATTGCCTTTTCCTTATGCGACGAGTAAAGCTGTCATATTTTACTTAAATAAATAGGTGATGGGAAGGATCACATGCTCAACTCTAGAATCTCTAAGCAGTAGTCTTTCTAATAGCACTGAAAACCCATCATAAATGAATAAAAGACCTTTTTTCCGAATATCTCCAGAAGAATTAACCGTTCTGATAATCAGCTCGGTTAGAACGAAATTGAATTAAAATGAGATCATCTATGCAAACTAGTATACCCCATATGCCGGCGTGAAAGTGACGGCATATGCATCTTTCCAGTAACTGAAACTTATCTACTAATTAATCTTCAGCGAGCATGGTTATGGCATTTTTAAACTTCCCTCTGTCTCTGACAAAATTCCTGTACATGTATTTATGGGATATAGTTGCTGAGCTAAATATGAATAATAGAGAAGATGATTTATCTACGATGGTACGTTGTTGTCGTTCAATTCAAGACGCATGCATCACTTTTAAAGAAGCTCAAAAATCCACTCTTTTGCCATTCTTCACCTCACTTAGAGCTAAAAAATTTACTATTTGTTAGAGATGAAGCAACAATTTGACGGGATCATGACCAGCATTGGTAAGATGAATGAGCCATGCAAAAAAAATTTGACCAGTCACATATTTATCCAGTGAGATATTTTAAAGTACTAAGTAGTGTGTGCCACACGAATTTTTACTGCATATATAACTCTGTAGCCCGCGACAAGTCGGAGCTGTTGGACAGCGTCAGGTGACTCTTGGCTCAGTGGGTTAAGGCAAGCAAGCATATTTCATCGAACAAAATGCTTTTGTGAATTCTTTCATAAAGCAGAATATTTCTAATATCTATTTTGAGAATCGTTTATTAATATGGACCTTTTCTCATATGTTTGCACGTGATTTGCAAATATCGAGAAAATGTGTCATAGATTACTGGCTATTATATCAGAGAGCGATATTCGATAAATTAGGAATCCAAAAACTAGTAATGAGTTAAAGATTTCTACACTACTAGCTTCTCTCTGATAGAAACTTCGAATGAAAGTTAGCAGAATAAAAATACTTATTTCTGAAAACAAATGAGATGATTTCAATTCATATTCGTCATTAAATCTTACCGCAATAACTGAAAATATAACGACGACAATACCTAAGGTGATGATGATAGCTGTAAAAATGTACAATTTAGTCATTCGAGCGGAAAAACTGCATTCACTAAATGCCTATAAACAAAATATGTATCATAACTGTTTAAAACATCAAATAATAATATTCTATATTCGTATGACTCACGTCGATAGATTGGACCATAGAGATAGAAAATGCTGGACTAACTGCACAAAAGGCTATTGTAAATAGGCTTGCAGTAAGTAAGTAAGGCCATTCCGGACTATTGAGCTTCAGTAAATTGACCAATGAACGAAGCGAACCATAAGGTGACTTAAATAGAATTGATTTATTACTTCAAATCGCACAAAACATAAACTATGATATACCTCGTCGATTAAAAGTTCTGCGTCTGTTTCCTCAAATGATGTTCGATTTACTTCGCTTTCGTTCGTTTGAATGTCTTAAAAAGATTTGTATTGTATGCATTAGTTGTAAAGAATTTTTAATCTTTTATTCTTGAATGCCGAACTCAGCGAAGTGGGACCATCGAAAAACTTCATATAATTGTATAAATACAGAGAAATTCTACGAGGGGATCTCTCAAAATGTACCATCGTTGTTTAACTCATATGTTAGCTACAGTTAGTGAGCCAAAAGGTTATCATAAATTTCCTTTATAAGTAGAAGCTTTTGATTCAACGAATAGAGATATATGAAAAGAAACTAGTGTGCGCTTCAATATTTCTCAGAAGGAAATAAATATGTTGTTCGGTTTTGTACCCCTAAAGCTAGAAAATTGAGTCATGTGCGTGTATGGCTGGGATTCATATCAGAGATGGGATCGATTCGGATTAAATTTAAAAAACCCTGAACCGATCCCATCTCTGATTCCTATGTAGGTGTAGGTAAGCTTTCGGCTTACGCACACCCGATTCTTGTGCCTTTAGTAAAAATAACCAGTAGCATATGCTTAGCTTACTATTTATCTCTTGACTAAGGATGATTTCAGTTGAGAAATCTTCCGATTCGTGCACATTGGCTATTTCTGACGATTGAACATTGATGGTTTCTGCTGGATAGTTTTTGAAGAGATTAGCATATATATAGTTTGCAGCAATAAGATCGTCATGTGAACCTTGTTCTACAACAGCACCATCTTCCAGAACTATTATCCAATCAGCATTACGTATTGTCGACAGTCGATGAGCAATAACGAGAGTGGTTCGACCTGTATAACGTGTAGAACAATCATTCATTCATTCATTTCTTGCAACGGACAGAAAAAAACAAATATACGACCTTTACAACTTCGTTCAAGTGCTTGTTGTATAATCTTTTCACTCGAGGGATCGAGTGCACTCGTTGCTTCATCGAGAATAAGTAAGTTTGGTTTACGAATAAGTGCACGTGCTAAAACAATACGCTGTCGTTGACCACCACTTAACTGAGCACCTCGTTCACCAACCATTGTGTCATATCCCTTGAAAAAATAAAATGAGACGAATATTTAGTCACATATATATTTAAAAGTAACTTAGAACAAGTATCATTACTTGAGGTAATTTCATGATAAAATCATGAGCATGAGCTTGTTTAGCCGCTTCGATAACGTCGTCTTGTGTTGAGTTAATTTTACCAAAACGAATATTATCTTGAATTGAAGTTGCAAATAGTACCTATGCTCAGAAATCAAAAATTTGCAACTTTCGAACATACGATATTGGTGAAAATACTACCGGTTCCTGATTGACGACTGCTATCGCTTCATGGTAATCATAAAGATCAAATTCTACAATATTACGATCGTTGATCTTGATGTGACCATCAGTTAATTCGTAGAAACGAAGCAAAAGTTGAATACACGTACTTTTACCTTTTTTTTATTATAAAAAAATGTGTCACTGAGCATGAATGAATAATTTGCTAATCTTACCACTTCCTGAGCCGCCTATAAGTGCTACTGTTTGGCCAGCATTAATTGTAAATGATGCTTTATTTAATACAAGCCTCTCTTTTCGACTCGGATATGAAAATGAAACATTGTCAAAAGTGACTTTCATTGGATTGCCGGATGTTAGCTTTGTGACACCCTCACTAACTGCTAGTTCTTTTGAAAGTTTAAATTGTTTCGTTAGTGTTTTTACACGACCCTAAGAATGAATCATGTTTGAAATAAATATTCAATCATTTACGAACAAGAGACAACAAGATAATCAATGTTTTATCGTATTCAAAAATGACACAATATATACTTCAAATAATAGCTTATTCGTTAATCTTTCCATGTATTACTTTCGAAGTTCAAGAGTACTTTGACAATCAGCAGACATAGAAATTGCATGGCTAATTTGATTTCCTCAGTGTTCATTTTCTGCAGAATGCAACAAAAGTCTCGTTTCTTATTATGAAACATTAGGTTTTGTTTTAAAAAATTAGTGAATTTTAGTGATGACAATCGCTCTCATAATTACTTCAGCTTCGTCAATGTGTTGTGCTATTGGTAAAACAAGAATACACGCGTCAGCAAAATCCTTCAAGCAAGGAGCAACATCACCAAGAAACTGTATGCCCTCAGTAATGGCTGTGACAATCTGAAAGAACACATTCACATTGATAGTTAGATAACTGTTAACAGGCCAGTATTGATGTAAGATAGGGTAACTTACAACAGCGATTTTACCAATATCGAGTGTCTGATTCTTTCCTGTATTCATAAGCCATGCTCCTGAGAGAAGACCAAGTGCCGTCGTCCAATAGACAATCGTCGATAACAGTCCAATATAAAAGCCATAAATTAGTCCTTTGAGAACTGCATACTTGGAAGTACCTTGAAGCTTTGATGCATATCTACAGTAATCGAATGAAAAAGCATGAATATAATCCCAATATTGCTGAGTGTTACGAATGCACTGATGAGAAAATTTTTCCAAATTAAGAATCAGAGTTGAGATGATTATCTAATTGAACGGAGTTCAACGAAGCTGGAAAGATGGTAGATAGATTCATCTCTGCAGGAGTTAATTTCTTAACTGTAGTGATATGATGAGATTTTCTAATAGTAATGAGTATTTTGAGACGATTCAAATTCTTTAGTTTGAACGTTAAACTTTGTTGGCAATCTAGGCGCTAAACTAATTTTTCGCACACAAGGTCTCAAATTAGGGGTAGCACTTTCACCTTCTTTTTTTGCTTTTTATATTCGTATAGATGGACCTGAATTTGCTGTTTTCTATAAAAGAAGCACCTAAAAAGTCGTAATTAAGGAAAGAGAAAGAAAGTATTTAAAAAGTGACATTATTTGAAAACAGAAACATAAAATAGGTTGCCGAAAGATAAAATTTCGTGCTCTAAACACCCGCCATTAATATACTGCGAAATTACTGGCGGGAAGATGGTGGTTAGAAAAGTTATGATTTGATCAAAATTACTATATTGATATTCTGAATCAATATCAAAAGTTGAGTTGACTTATGTATACTTGCAAGGAAAGTTAAGGCTTTTCTTGTGTTTTCGAAAAAAAGTGAGTGTCAGCCCTACCTCTGCCTAAAACTATACCTGCAATTCATCTCTAAATATCTTGCTGATATTCGAAAATCTGAAAAACTCATAACTCACAAATGAAGGACTACGAAGACAAATCAAACTAACCTTTTTTCCACTTTCACTCTGCTCTACATAGTTTTATTTTTCCCCTTTCTGAACGTGAAGATCGCAATATCTTTTTTTAGGCCTTTGACTTTTCGTCGTTAGTATTTCTCTGAAATATCTTCTGTTAAATATCACAGAAATAAGAAATTTTCTTTGCTGCTTAGTGGTTTAGTAGAGTCTAGTTTTCGAAATTTATAGCAGAAAAACTTGCAATGCGAGTATTCCATTGTACATAAAATTCGTTTTAGGATGATTATTATTCACCATACTAAACAGTAGTAGGAACATGAACGATGAACTTTTAGCCCGGCTGTCCGCTGCCAATTTTTAATCATTTTAGTCTAAGACAGACAGTTCTCATACATACAGGAAAATTCGTTTAAGATATTGAACTCCAATATCTTCTTGAAGAAAGCATCTAGTAACTTTGAGGTTCACACAGCTTTTGCTCTGCTTATCAATATCTGCATTCTTTGAAAACTGCAGTTTTTTCTAATGAGGTGTTGTTGATGAATATCAAGAAGGAGGCTTTCCTTAATGAGATAATGTTCTTCTAGTAGAAATTTCTATTGCGTGAACAACGTTTTACGTCGGTTAGTGATTAGATGATTGTTAACACCATTTTCTTTTCTTTAGCAGATTCTAAAACATGACTTGCTCCAATTTGAACGGCTAACTCATCTACCATGAGGATTTAACACAACTAAATTCCTTATAATAAAGCCAACATGATCAACAGAAAAGGTATCCAGTGTGCGACGCAAAATAATGGCACAAAATGCCGTTCTCGATTTAACTTCGATTAAAGGCTATTGAAAAAAAACAAGTAACGTTCATCGACATCGAAAGTCGATTCACTGGGCCCTAGACTGACAGTGCTGAGGAGAAGAAATGCATGGACAGGACAGAAAATTCGTTGTTTGTGCCAGTAGCTGTTGGCGATATTTTTAAACAGATCTGTAAACGGGGTGGGAATAAGTGAAACTGCAGTAAGAATTAGACGAAAATTAAAGATTTCAAGTAAAATCACTAAAAGGGAAGACGAAAACGGACAGAATGGTACTCAAAAGCGCATAAATCGGCGGAGAGGTTGAGTGTTACCTAGCCAAAAAATACAGTCTGGAAATTTCGTGATGGTAAGCTCAAAGTTCCGTAGGGGGATCAGCTCACCCCTCCACTCAAGACATATCTAGAGCGGACTGTTTTCCGTGACCATGTTATGCAGCCACCTATGGTTTCTACCGTATCAATGCCCTAGGGCCCATCAAAATGGTCATTTGTACCATGAGAATTGGTCCTTTGTGCCACAGGAATGGTCATTTGTGTCATTGTTGCAGACAGACAGACACAGGTGAATTACGGTTTCTAGACCCTATCCTTTCAGTCTAGGGAACGTGTTTTTTAAACCAAATGATGAAGTCTGTTCTTCTCTTTCGAATCATGCAGAACTTATTTTTAGCATGCGTTCATAAACGAAATCATGCAACAGAATAGAGAAGCACTCTTAAAAAAGGATCCACTTTTTTTGTGCGATACAAGAAAACGACACAAACTGTTTATCCTCATACATCTTCAGTAACTCTGCGATAAACACCTTTCGAAAGGAATATCTATTATATCAGTTGATAGAAAATTTTCTCCTCTTCCAAACACTATATCATTATTTTCCTAAATGAATGATACGATAAAAACTGTTAGCGCAATTCCTGTGGGATTAAAATCTGAAACACGATGTATCTGCTGTTACTAATGGCGAGAAAATTGTTTTACTCGATATACCTTCAGGCACATTTAATCGCTACTTCTTACTTAATACTCAGAAACTTCAGCAAGGAAGCCGTTTATATGTTTTGATGAGATTTTAGTGATATATAATCGTTATTCCTGCATGAAATGGTCTGCCATGATATCTGATGGAACTGGATTCTTCGTGTCACGGTCTATGATGGATCTTGCATGCTTTACTAATGAAATATTGATAGAAATTTGGTTGATTAGCTAACTCTGGTCACGGTCTGTGGGCGGGGGCCAAATTTCTATCCTATATAGTTCAACGCTCGTTTCAGATCGTGTTTCACAAAGAAGAGAAAGACTCGCACGATGGATTTATAAATTTCATATGAACTCGTCAAAAACATTTTATTTGAGAAAAATGTACTTGTTTGTTCTCTAAGCAGTGTTAAAAATACAAACAAAAGCTCTTTAAACTTTCCAGAAAACCTAGCAAAAGGTTGAAAAACTCGAGTGTTGCAAGTTTTCGACATATATTTCAAGTAAAAATGTAGTTCTCTCTTGTATGTTAATATTCTTATAATTTAGTACGATATCTTACCGTGCCTGTTCGCTAGTTTGTGCGTTGAATGCTAATACAGTCCGAAAAGCGGCGAAGACTTCCTCGGCGACTTTTCCCACTTGTTCATAAGATTTCGTTTCTTCATTGCTTACTTTGGCCATCAACTTGAATAGAAAATTAAGAAATTATATGCGACAAATCTTTCATCGTAGTTCAGCTTTTCTCATAATATCTTCAGAAGAGGTTTCTCGAATTTTGAATGAGAAAATTTTTAACTCGAGCACTTTTAATACATATAATCGAACTGTGTCATCTTACAAGGAATGAAAGATTTTTTTGGCTAAATATGCATAGCGTTAAATGCACTCTTGAACTTCATGTATTGTTTAGCGCTAAAAGATATTTGATACAGTTCTTTGTACGGTGCCATAATTCAGTAGTCGGCAATAACTTTCTTTTGTTATTAACACCTCGTAGGTATTGCTGAGTCCATGTGGACCGGCTCACAGTTTCTTCCGATAGAACTACATGAACAATTGCTGCCCCTTAAGATCATTCTTGTTATCTAGTCTCTAGTCTCTTGTTAGTGTATAATCTTCTTATCAGGCATCGTCAATAGGTCTAACAGGGGAAAAAGCGCAGATGCCCGGTCTGCATGGATCTCATAACAGCTATCGTGTTATAAACAAATTCTTAGCTTAGTCTTGCTGAAGTTGTCATCTGTTGTCTCGTCATTGCTTTTCGACTGAGATAACTTGCATGAGCGATGGCTATCAGCAACGCGAACTGCATTGACGCTTATATGCCAACGAATCTAGAAATTCGATGTCGCTTATGTCAACCTTGCTTTTCTGTATAGATTCATTTCTACATTCATTATTAACAATAATGATTCATATTATCTTTCTACACTGTTAAATTTGTAATATATTTGCGATCGAAACCATTCTTTCATCAAATCTTTGTTTACACTTTCGAATAGTATGCATTTTCTTAGTCAGAGTGTAAGAGAAACTAACAAATATATATTTCTACACTTCCTGTCTCCAGAATATGAACACAAAACATTAATTTTATTTAAAACAGCTCAGAGAGATTTCATTGACATATAATAATGGCATCAAGAATGGCTAAAATTCCGATCTGAACAGCGGATGTGATACTGTTGTTACTGAATCAAATGGTATATCGACTTCTGAACATATATCGGAGCAATTCGATTCTTCCGATTCTGATACTAAGTGAAAACAATCTATTGTCTGTTCAGTTATGCTTCATGTTGTTATAAAAGCGATTCCAATCAACATTTTTTCGGTATTATATACTGATATATTGCCGCCATAGAAACTTACATGTCAGTCTATAGAGTAGGAGTATCATACATTTTTATTGTAAGGTTTTCATCCGATCAAAAACAAAATGCTTAGTCAGTCTTCCTAAAATTGTGCGGTTTATTCAAACAATCGATTTACATTTTCTGATTATAAAATGAATGGTACTCGAAGAACCAAAATATGACGTGAAAAAACTCCATTTGCATTTTCTGAGAGTTTCGTTGATTTGTCTACATATTGGGCGTGAATGTAAGGATAAAAGGACGACCAACACTGAAACTCACACACTTTTTCCAAACTCTGTTGTCTACTTCGGTCCTGAAGAATCTACTGGTTATAGAAAAGAAATCCCATCTCTTTTTGTCAGTAAAGAACATAATGTATGACTTTTGATATATTAGTGATTTGAATATTTAACACCAAATTGTTCAGAAAAAGAAAACAACTCCTCATAAACTTGCCTTCGGTAGGAGTATGGAGATAAGGCAACTCAATGGTTGTGCAATGAATACGATCAATGCTACTTTCCAATCGGTGACGAATGCAAGAATGAGAGCCCCGATGAAGAACACCGAAGCAGAAAACACGGTTGAGCTTGGCCACCCAATGCCTGTTTGTATTGAAGTCACATCCCTATTGAAAAGAAAAGAAACATATTTTATTTATTGAAATCGAGTATATTTGTCTTGACATCCTCAATTAATACTATAATCAAGTCAAGTCAAGAAAGCGCAAACGTAAGGCATGATATTTGAATTAGAATGCATTCAAGTTTTGCCTGATATCGAAATGAGACTCACTGAAGCATATTGTTGGTCGATGTTTGCGTTGTATCAAAATATGAAATAGTCTAAATTATAAAAAAAAGTGCTAGTTATCATGTTTGCAAGTTATAGTTATCCAATATTGATATCATAAGCGTTTGTATAGCTTCATAGTACTGAAACTTCTTTCAGAACGTTGTATTTTGTAAGGAGTTGGAATCCTTTTAAACATAGAAGATGATGAGAACTGTGTGCTTCTGGAAAACTGAGCTGAAACACACAAGGGTCCTAATGGCCACTGATGAAGGATTTACTAGAAAGTAGCACACCGGCTGAGTGTGACACAAGAATCGAACTGCACAATGCTCGTAGTACTCTGAAAAAAATAAAGGAGGTTTACAGAACCCTCCGAAAAGGTTCTGTAGATTTTCAAAATGCTCCAAATGTGTTCAAAGTCTCAAAAAAAGGATAAAAATTTTGACAGAACCTTTTGAAGGTTCTGCGTTTTACCCAAGTGCAGAACCATCTCTTACAGAACCTTTTT
>CAJNYU010003517.1:0-19395 GCA_905331475.1 Rotaria socialis
GCGGCTAAATAAGGAAAACGCCAAACATTTCCGAGACCAACGGAATTTGAAATTAAAGAAAATATAAACTCAAGTGGATTATCCCATTCGTGATTATCTTTTTCGTGAATTGACAAAAATCGTTAGATTTTCATTTTCAAAAAACAATCTTAAGCGAACAACCTCTTCGTGTGTATTTATTGTACCAATTTCCGTATCAGTTGACTCTTTTATATGAGTTCGTCGCCAAAACTAATAGAAGGACGTGGATTTATCATGGTACTGGATAAAAAAAATAATTACCTTAAAAATGAGTTTATTTTGCATTACTTGTTCGATAGAAAATAAGTTTCGTCTAAGATAATTATTGCATCAGAAATCAAATTGTATTCCTATTGGAATATGGCCTATTAATAATAAAAAACGAACTCTATTCTTGTTGACTCTTATCCAAATCAACTTTAACTAAAAGAGTAATGAGAGAAAAAGAACCGAATCTTCATTTTATCGTAAACAAATCTTCAACGACCTATTGAAGAATGCATGCAAAAAAGGTATTTACTGTCTTGATAAATACCAAGGCAAGCGACATTTTTTTGTTCTTCAAATGGATTAAAGAGTTATGTCTTTCTATTGAAATGTTTCCGTTGAAAGAGATTTGATAAATATTACAAGTCTATCTTCAACTATCGATAAGTAAAAGAGCAGCACAAACTAGTGATCCCTTTGAATATTGTCTATCTGAACAATTGAAAATAATTTCTGTATTTAATTATTTCTTTCGTTTATTTTTACTTATAGTTTTGATATCGACAAAATGAAATTATTTTTCAAGCAATAATAATCGAGTAACAGTATATCTTTCTTCGTATTTTTATTTAAGATGATTTTTTTCATATGTAATTCTTGAAATTAATCTAAGGAAACTAGAGAATAAACACAATGTTTGTTGTAAAGACTTTTATCTGGTGATAGAAAATAAGTTGTGTCTTCAGATATAAACTCAATTTACAATTGAGATTTCTGCTGATGAATCATCTATGAGACAATGCGTGAAAATTTCTTTTTTATCCATTTTGGTTAACAGCAGTATGGACAGTCTTTGAGGACCGCATGTTCAATTCTGGATTATTTTGATAATATAATTATTTTTTCTTCTTCTTCAAGATAAGCGATTTTAGTTGTTGCACTGCGTTTTGAAATACTATTTTGAATAGAAATATATGTTTATTTCAACTACACCACATTTTATGTGTACACACATAGGTATATTATATAAATGCATCAAATAGAAAAACAAAAGAGTTTGAATAATATCCTATTAATAATAAAGATCTATACTGTAATTGAGAGACAGCGAGGACATTCAAGTTCAATTTTATGTTCCCTGAAAAAATAACAAATGTAAAAGATTAAATTTTCTTATGACGAGTGCAAACTTGAATAGATCGAATTTCTAACTATTCATCATTGTAGGTCATGTGTCAAGAACTCAACATATACACAAAATTTACAATTTTCTTGTTAATATTTCGAAAATGTATTAGTATCTGTAGTTTTAATGATATCGAGTCGATAGGGCAGCATCAACGTCTTCTAACAAAACATGTATTTTTCATGAAAGATAATAGTATTTATGAATTTTACTTATTTCAATCAGTCAAGTATTTATGCGAATTGGTCGAGAAAGACGAAGATTAATCAAATAGATAAAAAGTGTTAAATATATAATTGGTCTCTTTGGCTACATCGAAGCGCTTCTGAGTTGTTTTTGTTGTTTGATAAATTAAAACGAAATTTGACAAGAATGAAAATATTTTTAATGAAAGCAGATGATAAATGACTATCGACGATCGGATAGTACAAAACGTCAATCTCATCGTCGTACTTTATTATGTTGCTCAACTATATGCCTACTTTCATTTTTAATTTTATTTCTATTGTTAACTCAAGTATTTCATTATCGTTATGTGCATTTCGATAACAATTTAAATAGATCAATTTCATTAAATATAATGAAATTTCATTCATCATTAATTCAATGTGGTCAATCTGTTGTTGAAAAAGAAAATATGTATCAATTTATTGAACAATTAACTGAAACAATGAAGAATCTTGCTACAAAACAAAAGAATAAAAACCATTTTCACGTAAATGAACAATTAGATATAATTCTTATGCCACCAGACATTATTGTTTGGTTAGAATATATTCTAGCACAATGTTTTCAAGCAAGGCAATTTTCAATGATTGAGCAAAATAAGCCAACCATTATTAGACAAATTATTTCGACTTTACGAAAAGAATTTTTATACATCGCTGGATTTTTTATAAAAGAAACCTAAAAAAATCGACTCGAATATCTCTTTTTATGCTGCGAAGCCGTAAAAATGTCTTAAATAGTTGTGGTTAACCACCGGCTTTCGGCCGATTCACGTGATATGGGTATTCAGACACATTTGTTGTTTTCATTCTTGTAGAATACTATTGCAATGGGAAATCTAATTTGCGGAATAAAATAAGCGCATTCTTGCCATTTTACTTTTTTGAAATTATTATCTGCTTTTCTTAGTGTGATCGGATAGGTGTCCGTGTGTATATACTGATCTGATTTTTTTGTGAATATTTAACAACGAATCATTGAAACATTTTTTGTAAAGAAGTGGCCAAATGAATAAGAGCTGATGAAGCTTTAAGAAAACTCTGTAAAAAAATCGGTTTATTACCGCGCCTGTATTCAGGTAAAGAACTTTCGTGATTTTGTATCGGTTTACTGAAGCTAAAACAGTGAAATAGCTAATAACCATCATTGTCGAGAGTGATAGTTAGAGCCCATCGGATCCAAGAATGTATGGATCCGGCCCCGTACTTGACTGATTGAAATTTTTGGAACCTGGCCGAATCTTCAGCAAAATTTTTGAACCTGAATCTTAATGCTCAATTTTTTCAGGGCCCAGAATTTAAAAGTACTCTTAAAACTCACGAGGAATTTTTCTAATCGGGAAACGAAACCTTCTAGTTTTTATTAAAAACCTTAAGATTTTTTGAATAAAATGAACGAAAATTTAAAAAAAAATTATCATATAGATCAAAATTGTTTGACCCAGATCATACCTGGACCCGACAGGCTCTAATAGTTTCCCACACATTGCCATCTCGTATCCACATCCTAGCAATTCTATAATTCATTATTTGAATAGATTTATATTTTCGGAAAAAAAAGAGTTCCATTATCGAAGCATTAGAAAAGTTTTTTCAAAGGATGTCAAAATACTTAAGTTGAATAGACAATTGTATTCAGATGTTATTAAATATGCCTGCGAATGGAATATTTCAATTTCCTCTGATTTTACATGTCACGTATGAAGTATGCCATAATCATCTTGTGAAGAAATATCACAACCAAACATTTTTTTCAAATAGAAAGTAATCGAGAAGTTATTCAACTATCAGAGTTAACCGTTGTATTGATAAAAGAAAAAAGAATTCTATTAACAAATGATAGTAATCGTGGTTGAATGATTATGTCACCAAGAGTTTTAACCTTTAATGGTGTTATATCCGTTTTTAGACGTGAGTCTTTTCAAATGGATATCTAATATGAAGAATACATAGAATAATAGTTTCCTATACATTCATGAAACATTTTACTCGCCTATAGAAGATTTACAATTTCTCTGGGACATTTAATATTGTTCGAAGATGAAAATAGTTTATCTCTTGATAATTTGTTCTTCATGGATTGTGATGAATTGTCAATTGATTCTTTACGATACTGATGTTATAGTTGATGAGAATATTTTAGAATCTAATTGTTTATATTATCGTATCAATACAGAGAAATTAGCTTATCAAGAATTATCAAATATAATCGATGAAATGATTCCATATTGTTTGCGACCAATGAATATCAGTAAAATTTTATTTCGAAATCTTACCAATACAAATAGTCAAAATTTAACTTTTGAAGAACTACGAGTTTCTAATGTGAGTACACAGGAACTTCTCGCATGGTCAGCTCCCATAGATTTGGTCGAAAAATACCAAGTCTATTTGAATGATATTGATTTATCGTTATCCAATGAACTATTTTATAATTGTACACCACCATGGTTTGGTTTACAATGTCAATATTCATTTGCATTTAGTGAAGATATGGCAATAGCTGATGTTGTCGAAAATGAATTTAACATTAAAACATCATATTTGGAATCGACTGGTATATTAATACAACAATTGCCATGCTATACTCATATAAAATGTGATCGTGGTGGAACATTCTTATGTCTTGATTGGCGTGAAGTATGTAATGGACGTATTGATTGTATTGATGAAGGTCTTGATGAAGCATTTTGTTTTGATATGGAATTAAATGAATGTGAAGAAAATGAATATCGGTGTCACAATGGATTATGTATTCCAGAAGAATTTTGGGAAAATGGTTTCGGCGATGCAGATTGTCTTGATCGATCCGATGAATTTGCTGATGTTTTGTATCCAAATAGTTGTTTTCAAGATCCCGCATTTCGCTGTGAAGAACATTCATGTCGAACAAATTGGCACGATTTTCCATGTGGTGACGGGCAATGTGTACAAAAATTCGATGAATGCCATAATGGACGTCATCTTTTACTTATTCAATCAATTTCTAATCAAGGCTATTTATCAGATAAATGTTTGATTGCTATGATGTGTCTTACTCAGCTTATTAAAGAAATTCGGGGAACTGTATGTGAAACATTATTTAGGAATTATTTCATTTATGAATTTATTAAACATTGTGATCCTATTTTTCAATTTCCAATTATTCCAGTTCATTCGAATCATATTCGTTTTTTGTATGAAAATATTTCCTTAAAATCAGATTCAAATTTATTAATTATTCCTGATTATGTTTGCTACGATGAACAACTTTGTGATTGTTTAAATTCAACATTTTTCTATGAAAATTTAACTTGTATAAATAGTTCAGAACTATATTTAACAACCAGCATAAGTGGGCATATTTGGATTGATATGATTTTATCAATTGAATCGTATTTTCGTTCATGTATCAATCATCGTATATTTTTCAATAAAATGAACAAATATGAAAATCAAACATTATTATTATATCAATGTAATAATTCATCGAAATTAATTTCAAAACATCGTATTTTCGATGAAAATATTGATTGTTGTATGAGTGATGATGAAAATGATAAATTAAGTTGTCAACCTACCAGTAAACATCGAATAAAATGTATCAATGAAAGTAAATGTCTTTCATCATTACACACTCATGATGATTGTCCTTTTACTGAAAATCAACTTGAAAAGAAAATTTCCTTTTCAAAAATATGTGACGGTTCAGATGAATTTCTTTTCAAAGATTTAAATGGTAAAATTCATACAGATGAATCTCAATGTAATTATTGGCCATGCAATAATATGTATTCACAATGTGATGGGTTTTGGACATGCCCAAATGGAAAAGATGAAGAGAATTGTTTTCAAACAGGATGCCAATCAGAAACATATGCATGTATATCGCCATATAATTATTCGTTAATTTGTTTATCGTCACAACGAGTCAATGATGGAATTGACGATTGTCTTGGAGCCATGGATGAACTTCGGAGTTGTCGACGTCTTTATCCTTCGGAAAAAAATCCAAAACGTTTTCGCTGTCAAAACAGTAGTTTATGTTTATCCTCAATGGAACTTTGTAATAATATTCGAACATGTCCATTGGGAGAGGACGAAGATTTTTGTGATAAGAATCGATTTATGTGTCAACAAATTTCAAATTTTAATCGAACTATTATTGAAGATATTCTTTGTCGTTCAATTGATAATGAAAAAAATCGAATAATCCATTTTTCAATTCATACATCATCCAATTATCCTCAATCAGAAACAAATACTATCAATGAAATTATTCAATTGAAACAAGAAAAATCTCATATTCAAAAACATATTCGTTCAGAAAAGATCTCTTATTCTTTATCATGGTATTGTAATCGTGGACTTACTCTGCGTTTACGATCAGAATATGAGAACAATGAACGTATATGTATGTGTCCACCTAGTTATTATGGCGATTTGTGTCAATATCAAAATGAACGTGTCAGTCTAACATTAGGTTTAGTTAGAGCTGAAAGACGAAATGTTTATGTCATTGTTATAATGTTAATCGATGAAGACGAGAACATAAATTCATATAATCAATACGAATATATTGCTAGTCAAAGTTGTGGAGTAAAACTTAATCGTTATTTATTATTTTCAAAACGACCAAAGAATATGTCAAAGAATTATAGTATACGAATTGATGCATATGAAAAACATTCAATAACATATCGTGGAAGTTGGCATTTATCAATACATTTTCTTTTCTTACCTGTTAATCGTATTTCGGCTTTATTATACATGCCCTTTGAGCGAACTCCTATTTTATATAATTGTTTTCCAACCTGCATAAACGGTGAATGTGTTCAATATTTAAACAAAAACTATTTATTCTGCCGATGCTTTTCAGGATGGTCAGGTATTCAATGTGATATTAAATTAAATAATTGTCAAAGATGTTCATCTGATTCCATATGCATTGGATCTATAAATGATCGATCTATATGTGTTTGCCCTACGATGAAATTTGGTCCTCGCTGTTTACTTACATCTGTATGTCCAAAAAATGCTTGTCAAAATAATGGACAATGTATTCCAGCCGATATCAGTGTATCTGATAGTCATTACTCTTGTATTTGTTCAGATCATTATTATGGACCAAAATGTGAATACCGAAAAGGTCAACTAGATATTTATTTAGAAAATTTGAATATTCCATCATTTCTGTCAGCTTTTTTCTTAACAATATCAAATGAATCAGAGCCTCAATTGACAATAATGATACAAAAATTAACTTTATTTCAACGTAGGGTTACGTTTCGTATATCTATTCCATATAATCTAGTTATCGTCGAATTGAATAGAAAATATTATCTTGCAGTTATTCAATCAATTCCAAACCTTGATCTATCAACATCAATTAATCCTTCTCAAGAATGTCTTTCAATTGAAATATTATTCAATTCTACATTAATGGCAATGTCTCGATTTCAACGAATTAAATTTTACCATATTCCATGTCAAACAAATCATGATTTAAATTGTTTCATGGATAAATTTTATCTTTGTTTATGTACAAAAGATCGTCATGCAAATTGTGTTGAATTTAATTATGATAAAAATCTTCAATGTTCATCAAAACACTATTGCGCAAATGGTGCTCAATGTTTACAAGATCATCCTACGTGTCCGTCTGCAATTATTTGTGTTTGTACTGATTGCTTTTTTGGTCATCAATGTCAATTTTATGCGAAAGGCTTAGGTTTAACATTAGATGAAATCTTAGGTTATGAAATAAAACATAATCTTATTTTTACTGAACAACCATTTTCCGTCAAATTAAGTGCTTTTATCACAATGATAATGCTGTTAATAGGTCTTATAAATGGTATTTTATCTATTTTAATTTTTAAAAGAAAAAGCTCTCAAGAAGTTGGCTGTGGAATATATTTGTTTGCATCATCAATAACTTCAATAAGCATTGTGATATTATTTTCATTGAAATTTTGGTTTCTTATGTATTCCTATAGAGATGTTTTTGGTAAACGAATAATTCTATTTTCAAATTGTATGATAATTGAACCGTTACTTAAACTTTTACTGTACATCGATAATTGGTTAAATGGATGTGTTGCTAGTGAACGAGCGTTTTCAGTTTTTAAAGGAATATCGTTTAGTAAAAGCAAGAGTAGAGCAATGGCTAAATGGATTATTAGTAGTGTAGTTATAATTAATATTATTCTTCTATGTCCTCAAATATTTTATTTAAATTTATTTGATGATTTAAAAGAAGAACGTACTTGGTGTGTAGTTTTGTATTCATCATTATTAAATACTTATAGTTCATCTATAGTATTTTTTCATTTCTTTGCTCCATTTCTATTGAATTTATTTTCTGCCATATTTATTATCATTGGGACAGCTCGACAACGGTTTTTAATGAAAACAGAACATCGATTTACGAATCATTTTAAAAGTAAATTAAAACAACATAAACATTTATTAATAAGTCCTATTATTCTTGTTATATTATCATTGCCACGTTTAATTATTTCGTATACATTGAATTGTAAGAAATCATCTGAATATTTTTGGTTATTTCTTTTTGGTTATTTTATTTCATTTATGCCGTCTGTTCTTATGTGCTTTGTTTTTGTTTTACCATCTGTTACATATAAAAAGGAATTTCAACAAGTTCTATTGTGTATTCAACAGCATTTTTCTTTAATTAAAATTTATTTCATTCGTCAATAAACATTTTTAACGTCAGAAATTTCAACTGGACAGCTTATAGTAACACATTTGTTTATTCGAATAAAATTATACTAATTTTCTGTTGTATCATCGTCACTTCATATTTTCTTTGTTTTATCTACGATTCGTTTAATTAAAGAATAAATATAACTTACATATTCTATATCGTTAGTTCTTAAAATTATTTCGGTTTTATAGTTTACACGGAATCATAAAATTCAACAGTCCTTTCTATAAAGTATCATATTCAATAGCTAAATATCGAACGTAAAATTGTTTTTGACAAAGTTATCGTAAATATTTTTATTAAAGTGACTCGATTAATAATTTTCACAATGCGTAGGATACTATTGAACAGCAAGTAGAAGTAATAGGCCGTTTTATGAATGCAATGTTTCTAATATATGTTGTTATGACTCATACTAGAAGATTTTGCTCAGCTATGTACGGGCTTGATTGATGCAAATTTGACACCGAGGAAAAAAGCGAAGAGAAGACACATGAAGAAGCCCGTTATTTGAACGATCAGCATTGATGTGTATCGAAAATCATATAAGATGTCGATCGGTCGACATGCAAGCCCACTGAACAGTTGGTGACATAAAGACGAGCCAACAGGAAGAATAAGCACCTTACGACATCAACAGAACCACTTATAAGGATTCTCTAGTTGGTCGCGAGATACAGAATCGTAAACCATCTGCGACACTAAGATCAATATCTCGGATCCAAAACATAAAAAGACGATTAATATACTCATGGAGCTGTAGCTCCTAATATTGTCGATAGAAGTTGATAATAATAGTGAAGGTGGTACTGACAAACATCGTTCTGTAAAGAGATTAAAGTAACAAATATTTATCAGCCATGTGAAAGTTCAATGAAAATAGTTCATTGATCAACTGAGTAGCTAGTCGGTTAGTCTACTTTTCGTGCCCTATACTTCATACGATCGTTTCAAAAAGATGATTTCTTACTGTTTGTTCTAATGAATTAATCGGAATTACTCACTAGCGTAGGCTCGATCGGTAATTTCATTCTTTGCCAACGAAACATTGAATCTATTCGTTGATAATTCTATCGTCTCTGTTGAAGGGTTGGTCATTAAAGGTAGCCAAACGGCAAGCTGTGTACAGAATACCAATATCAGCATATGTATATATCGTATCTTATTACACCATTTGAACATGCGGTTGATACGTGTTTTTACACTGAAAACAAACATAGAAATGTATTATTTAAAAAATTAAACTCTCGCATTCGTGTGCCGAACTCTTCTAGATTATACTTCGACTTTTCTTTGTGCAAACATCATCTCCATTTTATCAAAACAAATATCAGGATAAAACATAGTTGGCCCTCTCTTTTTTGACGAAATTTCGAAAAGGGAAACTGTAGTCGTGTCTCTATTCCGATGAACAACACTAGACATAAAACGGCATTTTTAATAATTAAAAAGTCTTTGCAAACGATTATTTACTGATAATACACCGAATAATTGTTCATGTTTATTTTGTATGTACTATTTTAATTGGAAAAGTAACTTCGAGATAAGACAAAGAATGGATAATTTTCAGTTTCACAAATATTCATTTTGTATCAAAACTTTGGTTTTGCTCTACGATCTTTTCTTTCATTAATCAAGGTTCGTTCGTTTCACTACAGATTAGTATTTTTCGCACCAACAATATCGCAGCACAAAACAAATTTACAATTCTAAAGTATTTTTCCATTCATTTTACCGGTAGAAGTAATTTTGAACTCAATAAAAGCTCTTGTATCAACTATACGATATTCTATTTGAAATATAAGACTTCTATTGCTTATCGAAACATTTATGTACAGAAAAGAAAAGACAAGTCAATGGTAAATTGTAAATTCACTCATGTTGCAAAAATTTCCGATCTAATTTTATCGTAAAACCAACTAAAGGTGTTGTTTAGCTGTACTGGTTACTGATATGTATCTCAAGCACTTCACTATCTATGGATATCATATACACTAGTTGACCAAACTTTAATGTGGTAGTATGAAAATTTTATTTAGATCGTAGATCGAAAACTAAAAACTTGAGTATCGCTCAGTAACAGTTTCTTGTTTTGAACGGTCAATCGTCATTCAACGGATAATTATCAAAGATTCTGTACCATCAAAGATAGTATTAACTGAATGATGCTATGAAAATCTTTTGGTGAATGAACTTCATATACTAAGACTAGAAAGCAACAGCAGAATTCAATATCAGCTGGTGTCATTACGTGATAATGCTTTAGCATGCATATCGCATCCCGCTTCTTCTAAAGTTCAGGATGCTAAGATATGAATCACTTTCATGTCCTCCTTATTTACACAATAGGCGTTCAGTAATACTTGTTTCCCTTGCACATACTAATTGATGTGATGCACGCCAACACAACCGTGAGTGAAAGTGATGGCTGTCTCTACGGGGAACATTTATCCTTTCTGCAATTGTCGAAGGTCTATGACGAAAACCATGTTGTCTTGATTTTTACTTGCTTCAAATTTTAGAAGATTACTTTAGAAGAAACTATTATAGTGATCGAAGTTTGTTCGGGATGCAATGTCTTAAAAATGACTTCACAACAAATATTTAAAAACGTTTCCATATTGCTGGCTAAAGTCTACAGCTGCAAGATAAAAAGATATTTCGAAAAGAAATTTATCAGTATGGCTGAAATCCATGCTTTTATGTTAAATACAGGAATTGTAGGTGTTCATTGAATGAATGCGTCAACATGTCATAATTCTATAGGAGTAGCTATGCTAACATTAGTGAGTTATCAATGATGCAGAGATGAATTGTGCTACGGTAGTCGAACTCTACATGTTACAGAAACTTTAACAGTAAACAAAGAGACAAGAAAAATAGTACATATCAAAAGTTTTTCGTCCGTACTCTTACAGTAGTCCTCAATAGCGATTGACAAGCGAAACATACCCGAAGTGTTTAGGAAACTTGCTTGTGGTAATGCACGGTTTTGATGGATCTTGTTGTTGTCAAACAGGAAATAATAAGATTGTTGTCATGTTTTATTCCACTAAAAAGATTGATAGTTATTGAGTATACTCTGTCTTTATAAATTTATTGAAGAGAGCAGGATTCTTTCAAAACAAATGCTAGGAAAACAATTAGAAAAATTCTGGCGAATTCAAATACCCTTTCATTACTTCAATCTGTTATATAGAAAATTTTAATACATAGTCTAGGCTTGAAACATGTGCACCAAGAATGAATAACTAAGTTGAATATAGATTCTCAAATAGTCAAGCAGCAAACAATGATAGATAAGTAAGTAACAATTACAATTTTTCGTTCGCGCTTCTACCTTATGTATTTAATGGCAAGAAAGTACATTCGAAAACGTTTTGGTCACCTATTTACACTATTTCTTCCAATTATCTAAGTAAGTCGAAGCTCTTTCGGAGACTATTGAATAAACAGCTCTTTCTATTCAAATATGTTTTTCTTCTTCGATGAGCGAAATATTTAACATCACATAATATAAGACGAGGCTTCAGCAAAACAACAGATTCAAACTTGATAGATCAAAGATAAATGTTGGTTGGATAATAATGGCAAATATACAAAGTGTTGAAAATTTTCACAAATCGATTATTATATATATTGAATACTTTTCTTTCACTGACAACTATTGTTTTAGTAATACAGGGTATTTCAGTTTGATACTGTTCTCCAATTATTTAATGCTCCATCAATTTGGAAATGACTAAATAAAAAATAAAAAACAGTTATGGTGACAACAAGAAGATAAACAAGGAAAAAAAATATCCTCTTACTCAATTATCATGCACTCAAATTTGGCATTTGCTTATATCTTAATAAATCCAATATTTGGAAATGATAAAATATTCGTTGCAACCCAGGTCGAGCAGTCCGGATGGAAACGCCAGGTTCCGATGTCTTCCCGCGATTTCACGGGAGCAGTATTCCGGAACGGATTTTTCCACTCATATCCCAACGGAAGCACCGGGAAAAATTCAGGAAAAAATCCGGGCGGTTCCTTTTGTGATCCACATACACGTCGTAGTAACGGAAACAGTTGGAAACGAGTGGATCTTCGACGGAATTTTTACGCCGCTTTCCGTACGAGTATCACCGACGTTTCCAACATATTGCCCGAGAATTCCAAAACCGGAGAGACATCTATGTCAACCGTATCGGTATCCAAACCACTTCCTCAATCATATTCCAAACCCATCTCCCACCTCAAACAGTTCGGACACATACCGATACCAGCAAATAGTTGCGCTACACTCTAATGTTATTGACCTTTGACCAAATCACACCAGTCACTCACTACGTCATATCCCTACGAGCATATCCAGCTGGTCAGAAACTGCCGCAAACAGAAATTCAAAATTTGAAAAGTTAGATTTGTTATTTCAACTCCCAGCTAAATTCTGATGACACTTTGTAATAGGTTATTGAGGTCCAGCAACCCGAATATGTAGTTAGTTTTTCGAGATGGGCTTCCATTGGTCAGAAAATAGGTCCATCACAGAGTCAAAAGCTGTAAAGATAGATTTTTTATTTCAACTCCCAGATAAATTCTGAGGTAAGTTTGTAATAGGTTATCGAGGTCGATGAATGCGAATCCTGCATCATCGATTGCGCCCTGGCATCCGACAGTTGAATGATGGTTGTTATCAATCGGTTTTCTGCTGTAAGATTGCATTGGATTTCGATCCTGGGGTGCCAACTCTGCTTCCAATCAGATCTTATTGTGGGATTGATCGATCCGGGGTAGTGAATATAGTGTTAACGACCGTTTACGGTCACGGTAATCTTCCTCCTGACTGTGATGCCGCGTAGGTATGTTGTAGTTCTTCACGGTGTCAGACCGGTTACAGAAAGTTTCGTTAAATAGTCCGTCGCGGATATGGTAGTTTCCTGAAGGAGTTCATTGCGTATGTGGTAGTTTCCGGGTGGATCCAGTCAAGTGGTTTTTTGTTGGAAAGTTATGGATCCGGTGCGGTGATTTCCCGTCCGGAATCCTGCTTCCATTTGCCGGGAGCTTTCCAGGCGGTTCCGGAGGGAAACAGTCTGTATTTTAGTGGAATTAGCCGGGAAAAAGACCGTTTCCTTTTGTTTCCTGCAGGATCCGGACCCCGAAATCATCGACCTGGGGAATAGAATATTTTCAAAGTAACACAAATTTTATTCATTTCACTAATAAATAAATAAATGTTACTACTAAATTATTTTATTTTACTACTAAATATTTTTCAATTTACTACTAAAATCTGTAAAAATAACACAAAATTTTATTTTTTCATTTAAATCATAAATATTTTCAAAAACAATTAATTTTTTTCACTTCAATAATTAATGTTTTTGGCGAAAAATAATTTTTATTTAATTCATTTCTTTTCTTTTCATTTAACAGAGAAATAAATAAAAGAAGAAGAAGAAAAGAAACATATGACGTAATTTTTATACTTTTTTCTTTTCTTTGAAGCGAAAGAGTAAAAGAAAATTTCTTTTTTTTTTGTTCATTTATTTCAAAGTTTAGAAAAAGAAACGAGCAAAGAAAAAACAATTCACAAGTCTTATTCGATAGAAAATCGTTGAACACGATTATTCCAATAATCGACGACATAGAGATTACCATGTCGATCGAAAGACAAACCACGGAGGTAGCTGAACTGATTTGCTCCTTCTCCTCGACCATTTCCACCAACAATTACAGTGCCCTGTTTCTTGTCTCCTTGAGTCCAACGCGTTACACGATGATTCCCCGAGTCTGCTACATAGAGTGTACCCAACGTATCAACAAAGATTCCACGAGGAGAAGACAATTGTGTCAGAGCATTCCCTTCACCTTGTCCTCCAGCGACCACAATACCTTCTTTTGAACCTTTATTCCATTTCATTACACGATGATTGTTCCAGTCTGATACGTATACATTCTGTTCTCGATCGACAACGAGATGTGCTGGCGAGTTGAGTTGATTGGGTTCATTACCTTGTCCATTACCACCAGCTACGAGAGTGCCATTCTTCTCACCCAATTGATGTCGGCTTACTTCGTGTTTTTCGTCGTCAGAGACGTAGAGATATCTCTGTTCATCCATTGATAATCCCACACAAGCGATGTTGTCGATGAGTATTTCACCTTGTGTTGTACCACTACGACGAGACCATCGTACAACTCGTCGATTCCATCGATCACAAATAATGAGGCTATTCGTCTCTTTGTCAATTAATACATCAGTTGGATAATTCAATTGATGTAATCCATCTCCTCCGCCTTTACCACCAGCAACAACTTGTCCATTCGTTGTATCACCGTTCTTCCATTGCATGATACGATGATTCCAGAAGTCAGCAATAGCCACTGTTTGATCATCATCAACACCGAGACCTTGAGGGTAGTTGAATTTATTAGTGGCATCCCCATCCCCGTGGCCTCCAGCAATAGTCACTCCGTTCTGTGCCCATGTAGCATTAGCAGGAATATTAACTAGAAGAGAAAACGTATAAGAATCAGAAGAGATCTCTTTCTCGACTATAACTAGTATGATTCTCCCACACTTTGGTCGAAATATATAAATGTCGAAAGATTCCATAGTTGAAGAGTATAAATCTAATGGAATTTATGATATCCATCTATTTTTCATAACGATGCCATTGGAACGTCACTTTTAGACTGGGTGGTGATATTCAGTTATATTCTATTATTGGTAGACTATATTAATTCCGTCCGTTACGGTAAATTAGATAGGACTATTCAATAAGAAAACTAGTATAAATTTAGTCAGCAGTATACTATACTGTGCATACATCTACAAAGATGGCGCCAGTTAACACATCATCAAGCCGCAACATCGAAAATATCCACTTCATCACCTCAAAGAAAGGTCAACCGTTATCATAACTGGTGGGCCATAAAGAATGATGGGTTTCGTATTCCTCGATTAACTCCGCGAGTTTTCATTCGTTCGAGCTGATCTTTTTTTTGAAAGAATCGTCGTTCGATTCTCTACAAATACGGATATTTTTATTATCTGATATAATTTCCTTTGTCTTGAGACAATCGATGCAATCGATTTGCCCAAGAAGCACAACTTTTCTCAACTACATCTTGAGAAATTTCACGAACAGCACGTTTTAGGGCAATAATCAATGTTGTTTTAGATGTAACCGTATCCCACTTGACTAGTTGAGCGAATTCGTTCCAGATGCAGTAATCCAATGGGTTCAAGTCTGGACTATTTGGAGGTCAATGGTCCTTGTCAATGAACGACGGAAAGTGTTTAGCACACCATTCTTGCGATTTTGCATGGGTGTGTGGCCTTGCACCATCTTGTTGGAAGGTCCAATCGTTCACGAACATGTCATTGCCGAGCTTGAGAGCGATCGGAAGCACTTCTTTGATGTATCGATCATGATCGACTGTCCCATTCTCGAAAATCACTAAAGGTGATACACCTTTAGAACAAACTCCGAGCCAAACCATAATCTTTTGCGGAAATTTACGTTTTTGTCGAGTACCATCTTTGATATCGGCTTCTGAACGATCAACCGCCCAGATACGATCATTTTGAGAGTTATAAACTCCATCAATGTCGAACATCTTCTCGTCAGAAAACAGAATTCTCGTCGTGTCTTCTTTTCGGAAGTTGTTTCGTATCCAATTAGCAAATTGGATTCTTCTTTCTTTATGCTCATCAGTGAGCATTGGTTCATTTTGCACTTTGTAGGCATGGGGTCCTAGATCATCCTTGAGTATTCTCCCTATATTCGTTTGAGAAATACTCACTTCACGGGCTAATTTCCGAGATGAGACAGACTTTCGCTTATTCAGCCGACGCTTGACCTTTTGAATGGCTGCCTTCGTTCGGATTGTTTTTGGACGACCGGTTGATTTGGACAGAGCGATACAGCCAGTCTGTCGAATGCTCCTGCACCATCGTTCAATGGTCGGAAGACTAACGGAACCACTGAGATCTTCAAAAATCTTGTGCGGTTCATCGCCATTTTGGTACTTAGAAAATACGAGCGTTTGTAAATCTTTACTTTTCATTTTCTCAAATGAAACGAATTCGATCGAACGCAATAGAAAATACCCATCTTCGTAGAGAATCGAACGGCGATCCGTTCAAAAAAAAACTCAGCTCGAACGAATGAAAACTCGTAGAGATATTCGAGAAATACGAAACCCATCATTCTTTATGGCCCACCCGTTAGTAGTGAATGATTACATACGTATATAAGTTTAATAAAAAATAAACGTAGTGTAGCATTACAAAAACGAATCGACACACCCGCATAAACGGTATAGTGGTGACTATTTAATTAATGCGTCTGATCTTCTTCCTGGTCTCTCTCTTTCATCGTGGCTAGAGAAAATGATTTTTGCGAAAGAGAAATTATAATAATATTGGTCAATTAACTTATCGAACACTTTGTTTTTTTCCGATTCTTCTATTTTTTTATTGAATACACATAGCTTAAATACTTAGTTTTTTTATATCCTCAAAAAGCGGGGTAATAATGATTGGCCGAAGTAACTGCCGAAGACCGAAACAGCCTAAGAATACGATTGGTCTTTACGAAAAATTTAGTATACCAATGAATGGGAGTCCATATTTTATCAGTGTCTGAATAGTACAAACCTAATATAATATTTTGAAAATGAATTCAGCCAAATAATCGTAATTTACCTTATCAGAAATTAGGCAACTGTACTAAAATTTTATTTCGATTTGAATACAAGAATGGAGATTTTTTCACTAGTTTTTCCTTAAGAGACAAGTCGAGTTGTCCAAAGGCTTTATCATTTTTGTTTGTTAAGCATCATCAATTTTTGTTGAAAACAAAATGATAAATTTAGAGTAATTCCTGACTCATCAAACTGGATATGAATGGATCTTTTTTTAAATGAGAGAATTTGACACAAATAAACGATAATATATTAGTTTAAAATAGATTCATAGAATTATATTTTTTCATAAAAAAAGCGTTTAATGTTCTCGGATGCAGAAATATAAGATGTTTCAATATTTAACATAATCTAACATAACATTCAATCTACAATCTGAAAGAATATTTTATGCAAATTTATTTCAGAAATATTCTTGTTCATCTACTGATTTCTATTCCTGACATTTTAAAATATAATATAAGGACGCCATCTAATTAGATATTGGCGCTTTTAAAGCGCTGGATGTATATATTTAAAATATTCAATCAGCGCATTTGGCTACTTCGGTCTTCGGCGTTCACTTCGGTCGATTAATATTACCCCAAAAAATGTCACAAACGATTTTTCTTTATTGTTCATTCGATATATTCACTTTTCGACATATTAGCTATCGACATTTTTATCTTCTACCAAAGTTGAGATTACCAGCTAATACATATGAAATAATTTCGAAAGTATCGAGGTAAAATTCTTTGAATAGATCATTCTTTCTATTTCTAGAAATTCCTCAGAATAAGTTTTTCTACGTATATACTGAAAGATTATTCTATAGAAACAATATAGTTCTCTCTAATGCTCTTGTTATGTTTAAAATGAGATTCTTTTTGCATGAAACTAGTTCTATATTTTGCTTTGTATTTTTGAGAGTCTATATTTTCTATGAACATATAATAATTATATAACGATTTATTTCTTATATTTTTCCTATGATGATCAAAAAAGATTTTTGCTAGAATCTTTTTCGTTTTCTCTTAAATAGAGCATTTCTTACTTCTAGAAGTGGCAAGAAGTACGCCCCTCGTAAATGACGAGATTAGATAGGGGTTATATGAACCACTGGACGTCCGCTCATAAGTCATAGAACTAATTGACACCCTTGTATATGACGACACATAATCACCCACTGAACAATACGTAATCGTTCCCTGTATCATTTTCTTTCTCTATATCATTTTCTCCCTATACGTATATCTTTTTGTCTCTAGTATATAAACTCGCGTTATATGTGAAATAGACAGCAGTATAAGAAGAGTAATATTAGTGCAGTGGAAAGGCCGTTGAGTCGAGTTCACTGCTAAACAAGTCAAGTTCCAAGAAAATCGTGTGGAATTGTTGTTAATATTATACACGCAGTGGCTAAAATATATAGCTGATACTGATCTACACTTTGTTGTCCATCATCCTATATCAGGATATATGCGCAATTCTATATACAGTAAAGTGCAAAAGTCTTTGCCCTGTATATTGTCCAACATTTTTAAAGCAAATCTCTCGAAATTTCTAGACAGATTTTTCGAGAACATTCTAGTAGGTGAGAAGAGGTATATATATATATATAGCTGCGTATATCGCGATTCATCGTAAGCATTCTTCATCATTTTGGAAAAAATGTCTCAACAACGAAATCTTAGTACAATGAAAACGAAGCGATCAACTATTTTACATTATTGGAATAACAGCCATCGATCTCCTGCAACAATTGCTCGTATAACAAATATCCCAATTAGGACTGTTAAACACAATATTGTCAAGATTAAAAACCAAGGCATAATTGAGGATAGATCACGCAAGATTACAGCAAATGATGACAAAGCACTCGGTCAATGGATTCGGCGAAACAACGAGACAACATCACAAGAACTGGTACAAAAACTACTTCATGATCGAGATCTGAATGTGTCCAAATGGACAGTGCAACGTCAACTCAAACGAATGGGTTACAAAAGTACTTTGCCCCTATGGAACACCAATGTTAACACAGAAGCACAAAGAAGCACGTGTTCAATGGGCAATCCAACATAAAGATGACCATTGAAGTCGAACAATATTCACAGATGAAACCTCTTATTAATTGTTTAGAAACACCATTCGTCGATGGTCAAAAAATCCAAGAGGTGAAGTCAAGGGAATTTCCAAGAATAAACAGAAGATTATAGTATGGGGAGGCTTCAATCATTCATTCGAAACAATTATGAATGGTCCTTTCTATGTTCAAATTCTTCAAGATCATCTTATCCACAATGCCAGGAAGCAAACTTCATTGACGATGGTGATTGCAGCAAGATAATGATCCGAAGCACAG